>OMNW01013487.1:1450-13034 GCA_900303245.1 Selene dorsalis | reverse complement strand
GTCTCTCTGTCTCTCTAGTTTGTGTTGGGAACTGTGTTGTCAGCAATTTTGTAAATGACATCACGTGACTTTTTGATTTACTTGTGTTGTCATTTACAACAGAATAAAGGCTGCAGGCTAATTAACTGCTGAGAGCACCGAGCCATTTCCTCAGAAACACAGAGCAACATTTTTATTTTTCATCTTAATTATGTTACAGATTATTTACTCATCTCTAAAATTCTCATTTCTGTATTCTCTGGTCACTAACTAGTAAATGTCTGCTTTCAAAAACTTTCTGTATTAAGTATCAGGTCTTCATTGCAATCGATTTACACAATGTTCTTGCACGTCTATCCTCATCAGTCATCACCAAACCCGTAGACCAGGCTCCCTATGACTCAACAATCCTATATCCAGCAACAATCAAGCAACCTGAATTTCACAGGGGGGGGGGTTCCTCATGTCGGAAACATTCAAGCTGTCACTCGTGCGTAGCTGTGTGCACTTTGATAAAAAACAGTGCCTTACAAGACTGAGGCACTTGTTCAAGCTGCACTGGAACTAGGCCACCCATTCAATGAACCATGTAAAAAGGGCCTTTTTATAAGCACACCCCCCAAGGATAAACAGCAAACACTGGTCTTACACTGTTCACCCCGTGCAGATGTGAATACCCTCAAAACGCTCTGCAGGACAGAAGGCGGCACTTAAAAGTGATATTTATTCAGCTCTGTTTAAACCTGGTGTGCTGGAGCTGGGCCTGAACACTGACAGTCTGACTGCACTGTAAATCAATTAGTCTCGCTGCTGCTGCTGCTGACGACAGTGTAACACCTGGACACACACACAAAGGATTAGTGAATGCTCTTTGCCGTGCGGCATGTGATCTAACTGCATCACGCACTAAACCACATTCACGCATGCTTTAGTTTATGGCAACACGATATTTCCTGGCTCTTAAACTTCCAGTGTACTCTGAACAAAACTGAACTTTGAATGTTCACAGAGCCCATTGAAAGTTGTTATCAATGTGGCCCTGCAAAACAAACACCAGTAAAATCCCTGTGACTATGTGGAGCCAATCGTGCACACGGGGTCAAACAGAAGTAAAGCTACGATGTTTCTCATCTTCCTGGGAGACCCGTAAAAGCAGAAGCGGCAGGAGATTCACACACTCGTAACTCTGACTGATTTATAAATCTATAAATCGGTGTTTCAGCATGTGCTAACTTTCTTTGAGCAACACTTTGTCAGTTACCTGCAAGGCCACATGTGGCTCGTAGACAAAGTGTAGACAATAGACAGTAGACAACGAGGTTATTCATAGACAAGAGAGGCGCATAAATGCGTTCTCAAAGGCCGTCTTCTGCATCCAACTTTAGGTAACTTGTGGCCCCAATAACACCCAATAATAAACACTGTCAAAGCTGAACTGTGAAGACAGTTTTAAGATGATGCACCTTGTAAGGGCACTTTTCAACCTCAGACACTTATCCATCTTTGCTCTGACCGAGGAACTGAGAGTTTGGAGAAATGGACCGAAATTCTGCATCATTGTACACTATGGTTACTAAGGCTGCAACTGGGGATCAGTGTCATCATGCCATTCACAAACAGTAGAGCCCAAGCTGATGCCTTGATTTATCTCATTTACTGTGATGTAAAACTGAGCAAAGCTGCGAATCCTGCCATTTGAACAGCTAGAACCAGATAACATGCAGAGTTTATTTCACATTTCTGCATGAAAAATTATTCCATTTATCCATAGATTTTAATGACGAACAACTAATCAATTCTTGGAGTACTCCTGCAGCTCTACCAGATACAGATTTTTGAGGAAACAACTCTTAAGTGTTTGTTACACGACCTGCAGGACTTCCTTGAAAATTATCTCAAACTGCCTTGTTTATTTATGTCTCTAATCATCAAAGCAAAGGTCAAAAATGTACCAGCAATGACTTCAGTCAGATACACATGAGACAGGACACCTGATATCCCCTCAGGAGACAGAGGTGTTTGCTAGATCCCACTCTTGGCAACGTGTGGTTTAAAATGTTCAATCCATCAACACTGATGGTGAACCATCATACCTATGCTTTATTTATACTATACTTTACTCCTACTATCCCATTGCAAAGGTCTACCCCCCTGAGCAGGAACACCTTAGGACCACTCAGTCCTAAAAATGGAGCAGCCTGCGGTGTGAGGTGAAGCTGGCTCCTAAAATAACCACTCCAAGAAGCTTCTCCAAGGCTCCGAGGGATTTATGAATGGCAACCTGAACCTACCGGCCCAAACATCATGTAGGGACCCCTCACCGTGCTGCTAACAAGCGGAAACGGTGGCTGGCTGTCCAGTGGGGGGGAACAAGGTGAAATCCTTTCCCCCCCACCAAAAAAAAACTGCAGCAACTGGCCGTGACGTTTTATCGTTACCTCGGCCTGAGAGTCAGTGTAGCCGCGAGCTAGCTTGACAGCGACACCGCTTTCTAAATGAACACTTGAGCACAGACAGTGGCAGAGTATATATACATAAAAATATCACAGCGTTAGCAAGTAAAAAACCTAAGCCACCCATTGCTAAACACGCACATACATACATCGTTTTCTAAGCTGGTTAATTTAGTCCACCTGCTAGCTTAGCTACAAATGAGCTAATGACTGAAGCTAGCAGGCTAACTGTCAAGAGCAGAAAAAAAATAAGACTTGAACGTCTCTCCTTTTCAGAAACACTCACATGTCACAATCGGCTTGTTTTCCATAGTATAGATGATTGGCTTTTCCTCTTGACACTCCATATGTGTTAGCGTTGCGACTCCATGAAAATGACATACAGACAGAGCTTTATTATTAGTAAGTGCTTATGTGTGCAGTCGTGTTGAATCGATGGGGCCTGTGTCCCCACTGCACTTCCGGGAAGTGCGTAGTTGTGCGTCATTAAAGGGCCGCGCCGTGCTTTTTGTTTTTTGTTTTGTTTGTTTTTTAAATTACAGGTAAGAAATAGAAAAACATAATATAATTATAAAATATTATATCATGTATTTAAAAAAAATCAGCATCATGATGTTGTCTTACATTATCAGGAAAATTAAGACTATTCAAAGTATTCTGTGAAACGTAGTGCCCCCCTCATTAGAGGAAAAAGTACCAAACTTATTTTTAGTTTTCATGCCATATTATGAACAGCAGTGGTTTTACCTTTAAAATGTACAATCACACCCGGCAACAGTATCTTCTCTTGACAAATTATATGAATCTGCCCTTAATGTCTGAGGGAAAAATACTGGAAAATATAGTTTCAATAATCTTTCATCAGTGATTTTCTGAATTAGTCTCTCCTCAGGAAGGAGAAACAAAATGCCACATATATTTTGTACATTGCACTCATATTAATGCAATCTGTACACCTGCAGCTTCATCACTAGTTGTGTTTTGAATTGCTCCCCTTCATCTACAGTGATTGTTACAATGCTGCCATCTACGGGAATAAAGTTGTATTGCAGTGACTTAGACGTTTATGTTTTATTGATATAAAACAGACCAACACCCACAGACAAAAATACATGTTAACTTTTTTCAGGCTTGATTTTAACTTATTTTTCTGCTTTCATTTTTTCTGCTCCTTCTCTCCTTCCTTTGAGTCTTCTTTGACCTTTTCACTCCTTTCTTCAGGTTCTCTCTCTTCACTTTTCTCCTCTTTCTTGTCTTCCGGTTCAATCTCTGCTCCGTCTCCTTTCCCAGGTCTGTCATCTCCTTTTTCTCTGTTTTTCTCTCCATCATCTTCTTTTGTCTTTTCCTGACCACCAGTGTCCTTCGGGCCAGTTTTATCTCCCTCAGCCGTCCTTTCCACATCATCCTTTGTGCTTTTAGTGCTCTCTCCATCCCCCTCTTTGGTAACATCATTGCTATCTTCTCCTTGCCCCTGTTTTTTCACCTTTCCATCTGAACCCTCCTCCTCTCCTTCTGCCTCCTCTCGCTCATACACAACCTCCCCTCCCACCCCTTCACCTCTCCCCTCGGCTGTCGCTCCTTCTTCTCCATCTTCTGGCAGCTGAGTCTCCAGCGCTGCCACCTCCCACTCCAGCTGTTCCACCCTGGCCTGCATCTTGTGGTTGCTCGACTCCAGCTCCACCATAAGTCGAGCTAGTTTTGTCTGCAGCACCTCCAAGTTGCTCTCTAACCTTTTTATCTTGGTTTCCATCTTCTCTGCCTCCCTCTCCTCTCCATCCCCGCTCTCCTCCAACATGCCCATCTTGGTGAGGATCTGTCGGCCTTTCTCCTCCAGGTGATGTTTGGCTGCAGGGAACTCAGACAACACGTCCATCAGGTCTTCTTTGGACAAGCTAAATAGGTCAGAGTAGCCAATGCTTCGGATGTTGGCGGTGCGGCGATTGCCTGACTTGTTGCCTAAAAGAAAACATGTTGTGGTTTCATTTAAAATCCCGCAATATTTTGAAGAACACTGATGCCAGGTCACAAGACCCTTCCAGGGATAAAGGAACAACGTTGAACTCTACTGCACTGTGTTTGACACTTACCTTTAATGTTGATGATACTAATTTCCCCAAAGAAATTCCCTTCACTCAGCACAGCAAACTCTGTGACTCCATCATCTGCTACAACAGCAAGTTTTCCCTCTTTGATGATGTACATTTCATGGCCTACATCTCCTTTTCTGCAGACATACTCTCCTGGACTGAACACCTGCGAGAAAGACATGAAAAGACATCTTCATCTTTAAAAGAGTCTCTTCTTCCTCTTCACAATTGAGTCATTGGGAGTAGGAGGTTTAATACAAATTGCTAGAGCAGTCAGACCAGGTTCTTAATTGCATGGGAACTTAATCTGAAGAGCCTTCTTTTTCCCTGACCTGAGGTGTGAGCTTAAGCACCAGCTCTTCCAGCAAACTTTTCTCACAGCTCTGGAAGATGGTGACTTTGGAGAGCGTGGGAAGGTGGACGCTGACAGCGATCTCTGTCCTCAGGTGTAACGGCAGCTGCTGCAGGATTTCATTCTCTCGCATGATTTTCTTGTTGATGTGTAGATGCTGGTACCAGTTGTCGATTCGCTGCCTAAGCTCCTTGCTGATGTGATGGCTGCGTAGGTAAGCCTTCACCTGGAAACAGGAAAGAAGAACCTCGTTGTAAGAAAGACTAAATTCAGAATCAAACAGTTTCATTCCTGACAGTTTTCCCACTTACAAGCTCATGGTTTGGGAAGAAGACATTATCGCGGTCCCTTAGGCTTGAGATGACATTACCAACATTGCCAACAATTGATGCAAATACCAGCACGGCAATGAGCAGGTCTGCAATCATAAACAAGTACTCCTCTTCCCTTTTTGGCAGAGGGGTGTCTCCTACTGTGGTGAAAATCTGGGCAGAGAACCAGAAGCAGTAAAAGTACTGACGGCGCATGGAGGCAAACTCTACGTGGGTGATGTTGGGATAGACCCATCTATCACTTCCAAAGCCAATGTAGCTGGACAGTGCAAAGTAGAGGCAGGCGTTCCAGTGGATCAACACAAAGATGTAGATCATAAGCTTGGAGATGCGGAAGGTATTGGGGTAGGAGGTTCTCGTCTCCATCCGATCCAGGGCCTCGTTGAGCCGCGGCAAACGGAGAAGGCGGTTGATCCTCACCATTGGCGTCAGGATCCCGAAGGCAAAGTAGAGGAAGTCAGTGGGCATCAGGGAAGCCAAGTCCCTCAAGAAACGTTTCGAATGCAGGTAGTGCTTCTTCAGCTGATCGACGTCTTTAATCAGGATGCCCTGATCCAAGTAGCCTGGAGGAGGGAGAAGAATAATCACACCATCAAAGATTAGATAGGCTTAAACTTTCAGAGAACATCACATCTGACTTAAAGAGTTAATACTGCTCAAAAAGAGAACGATCTACCTGTGTGAACAGTGACAATCATGTCAAGTATATACATGAGGTCTGCCAGATAGTCCAGTGTAAGCCAAACAGGCAGGTAGCTCAGAGCGATCGTAGTGAAGCACGTCCTGAGAAAACAAAACAGTTTCAGGGGAAATCAAATATCATACAGGTTATATTATTATATATATACTGTACTGTATACTATATGTGGTATTCATTATGTCCAGTTCTTGTACCTTAATATGATGATCACACAGTTGTAGACAATAGGAAAGATCATGGCCTGTATCCAGACATAATAAAACTGATCTGCTGGATCAATCACCAACTCTTTCCAACTGAAAAAAAAGAAAAATGGAGGAGAGTAATCAATATGCAAACATTCAGAAACACTCTGGAAGTTCATATGCACTTGGTACCGTGGTAATTATCTGAAGATTAATTTACCTATATTTCAGAGTTATAGCCTTGTAAAATCTTAATGTAACGTGGCTGTCATGTAAATCAAAAGTCTTTACTTTACAGTATTAAACATGAGCCTATGATTTGGCAGACCACCTAATGCAGGAGGAATAATGCTGGAGTGAACAGCTGAACAAAAGCCTCTGTTATGGATAAAGAAAGCTTTCAAAGCTAATTTAATCAGCTAAACCTCTAATGTCAGTTCTTCAGCAGCACAGAAATGATGCAATGTTTTGATCCCATTTGCTGCCGGATTGAGGCTCTTGTGATCAAAATGTTTTGTTTTGGATCAGTTTACAGATCATTTATTATTACTCACTTTACTTTCAGCTTCAGTCCCAGAACGGTGTTGTGTTTCCCGTCATCCTTGGCTCCATCTTCTCCTTCTTGATTCACTTTCTGACCCCGATGCCACCTCAGGAGTCTCTGCCATTGGTTTCCTCTAACACCGTTTCCATCACCTGTTTTATCCATTCTCCAAAAGTTTAGCAGCAGACTAACACATTTTTCTAAAAGAGGACGATTATGCTCTCAATCTTGTTCCCCTCTGCATAAACATCACACTGTCTTTGACAATAATTCAAACAAACTCGATGACGTGCATCGGGCAGCACTGTGTAGTTCACCTAACAACAAAACTAAGTGTACCTGCATGAGCACTGCCTGCCTGGTGATGCTGGTCTCTATGGGAAGGAAAGCACAACAGATGTCATGTGTCCTCGTGGGAATTCTTCTGTCCCCTAGAAAACCAGAGAGGTCTTCTGCACATCCAGGAAACAAACAAGATTAGAGTGCAGATCCCAAGAGTTTTACTATACATGTATACCACCAAACCTTCGAAATGTAATTATGACATTGTTTCTTGTTGTTACATCTATTGTGTCTTGTTTATTTAATTATAAATTTGTTACGCTCTGTTTCGATTCTTATCGTATTTCTTACTACCTCCTTTTGCTCCTGTGTTACTTTAAATTTCCTCTCTGGGGATCAGTAAGGATGAATCTTATCTGGTGGCCCTGAGAGCTAAACCAAACTGCAACTTAAGAGAACACATGCAAACACAGGAGCATGCAACAAATCAAAAGAACAACTTCATGAATTTTGCAATGCATGTGCTGCAAAAAACTCACAACATAATGGAAGTGTTTCCAGAGACACAAAAGAGTGATAGACCCAGACCCCTCTGAATCATGTTACATAACAAAAACAAAAACAAACAAACCTTATTTTCAAACACCACTAACAGGCATCGAAGAGAGGTGTGCCTCACAGTCCGTCACTGTCTTGTGTCCCTTTGAAACACCTCTGTTGGTTTGTGTGTGTTTGCAGCTTGAAGTTGTTTTCTGTTGGATATGATGATAGCTTTAAATTCAATAGACCCATTCAGTCTCTGTCCAACATAGTCATGTGGATGAAATCAACAACACATCCATCCCCATGTGACAGCAGAGAAAAGCTGTGTCAAGTGCAGTTTCAGAATCAGAATCAGAATTACTTTATTAATCCCTTGCGGGAAATTATTTTTGTTGCAGCGCACGCGTTTACAAAAGATTATTAAACTTGTAAAAACAAGAAGTACCATAAGTTAGCCTCAGCCCCCCCCCAAACAATATTAACAATATACAAAGAATAAAATATTATATTACAAATGTACAAGTGTACAAGAATAAAAAAGAAAAGAAGAAAATAAAATTAGAAACTCTGTATTTGAATATAGAATTAGAAACTCTGTATTTGAGACTGTGTTTGGGTTGGGATTGTTTTACTGCCATATAGTCAAGAGTGATGCTCAGTCTTCATCATCATCATCATTATAGTGGATTATTATTATTATAACATCGTTTTCCTGCACATTACCCTTTAGTACACAGTGTACACTCAGCAGCGTTGGTATAAACTAGGTGACGATGTTTACAGCTTAATTTTTTGGCACTTTAAACCCTTCCCGGAGCAGCAGAGTGGAGCAGCGGTGTGGAGGTGTGAGTCAGAGGAGCCGTGTAGGAGGAGTTAAAGTAAGATGGCTGCGGGAACGGGAAGAGTGTTTGAGAAATCATCAAATGGGATGTTTATCTGTCCCTAACAGGATGCACAGCAGCCCGAGCGAAGGAGCGGTGGTTCAGTCGTTAGCTTCCCCCGCCTCGGTGAGCTCCAGCACCACCCCGGTCTTATCCCCGGGTCACTCCGGCGCTGGTCACCCGCTAAACCGCTCTGACATTGTGGGATTCATTAGCGGCTAAGTCGTTAGCAACCGACCAGCGCTAACGCACTAGCAACCAGCTAACGGTTATCCGTGGACAAGCACCTCGCGACAACTGTTGAGACTAATACAGTAAACACCCAAAGGTAAGTGACTTCACATCTACCCAGCTTTAATCTTACAGCCCATGTATACCAACCAGTCCAAATGAACTACATATATAGTTGACGCGTTTTAAGCTTGATAGTTATCAACTAGCCTGCTACATCATCTCGCTATTGAGATGCATTGATTGTTGTTTTTCGGTGGCAGCCAACCTAAGCCGCTTCGCCGGGCTAATAGAAGATCTGACAGGGATAGGGATGACTGCCAGATCAGATCCACAGCCCCAAACACTAATGGGATAAAAAGTGAAGTAACCGACCAGTTTAAAGACAAGGTCGGTGTTTATTTGATGGTCGCTCTCAAAGCTAACGGGAGGGAGGTAGGTAGGCTAACGGTCTGTCAGACTTCAACGGGACACATGACCCAAAACACTGCAGAGATTGATGCCCGATCTTACTCAGTGTGTGTGTGTGTGTGATCGGTGGTTTCTTAAATTAATTAACTGTCTTATTGTTGTTTTTTTTCCTTGAGGTGGTTTGGAAGTTTTCTTTCACTCACTGAAAAAAGCTCAAAAGCACCCAACAACTCCTCATTAATCTGTAATCTGACCACACCGAAAATAGATGAGATGAGTTGTCTAGGATTAGTTGCAAATGCCTGAGGGGTTGCATTCGTTGCAATGAGATGGATTCATTGCATGTTATCATGGATGTGTAAATCAACATCATTGTGAGAACTGTCCATCTCATTTTTGTGTTTTGTGTAGCACAGAGCATCCAAAACTTTCAGTTACCTCTGGTTTCATCTATATGAATACAGTCAGCACTGTGACCGAGCTCGAGCATGTACTTTGGAAAAATGTTTATGTTTAAACTCTTAAAGATGTACTTGTTCCTGTCAAGTGTGATTATTTGATGTTTTTCTTACTCTTGGTTATGAAATATTTGGCCTTTCAAGTGTTGTTCAGACAAATAAGCAGTTTAAATATATCACCTTGGTCACTTGGAGTTTGATTTTAAGCGGCTGATCGTGAAAATAAGCTGTTGATACATTGAAAATGAAAGTGATATCGGTTGCAGTGCTGTACTGTAATAAACGCAGGCCCAGTTCTTGTACAGCCACTCCTATGACCAGTGTAAACATTGATCCGGTTTGGAAGTGGATTCTAAATATAAACAAGAGGAAAGTTTTGAGATTAGACCTGAAACTCACAGATAACCCACTGAAGCGTGTTTCTGAGATGTATATGTTCGTTATATCCTGTTTTGCGACTTAAAAAGCTGCTGTATAGACATTTACAAAGCAACGACTACCTTTCTGAAGGTGGGTTGAGAGGCGGGTTGTCACAGTGAGGGATGGTGGTTACAGAGAGGAAGTATTTGTCGGTACAGTAGATCAGTACTGTGTGTGTGGGTATAAGATCTGCTTTACCACAGCGATTTTAAAAGGTACACCACAGGTGTGTGTTTCACAGATTTCAGTCCCACTGGTCCTACATGTGTGTGCTCTGAAAGCTCGCTGCCTCTGCCTCTGCCACTGCAAACACAGATGTGACCAGTCAGTGTGGTGCAGCATTGAAAACACGTAATGACAGATGTGGAAATGTGAGGAATGTGACCCAGAGAATTAGCAGAGACCTGTTGGGAAAGCTCTTCTTCACACACCTGGACGACTGCTGCTACAAAGCAGGTGTGGTCGTTGGTCGTGAACATTGTATGAAGGGAATCGCAGAAAGTTTGGAAAGGAGCTTTTCTCCACTTCCAGTCTGTCTGAACATCTGACGGAGTGGATCTTGGCCTGTAGACTTTGCGCTCTGAGATTATAGCAGAGACGAGTGGGTTATTGTGTGTTTGATCAGTAATCTTTGACAATCTCGTAGGCATGCAGCCTTCCTTTAGTACAATCTGTCGCTGAACTTTGAACTCATTATATGGGTGTTTTTTTTTATGATTCAGTGTGTGGGTGTGGGTGTGTGTGTGTGTGACCTGAAAATAAAACACATTTTGAATGTTGAAATGTGGCGTGGCTCACATGAGTTGGAAATGCTGAGGCAGAGCAGCTGACGTGCATTTTAAGGTAATTTCATTTCTGGTGAATCATAGCAGCAGGCTGTGTTTTCAGCGAGCTTATTTACAGGGTCATTTTTGCTGGAGATGTCTCAGTCTCCACTCTTTGTGTAGACTGAGTTTCTCTCTGCTTTCATGTCTTGCTATAGATTTGTTTCATGTTTCAAAGGAAAACGGCTGAATTTTCTCAGAATAACTAAGAATAATCATTAACTCTGACTCAACCTGGCCACTTGTAAATCACCATAAATGTGGAAGTTAGATTTGACCTGTGCTGTTTGTGACACTGAGACATCTGCTGTGTGAGAACTTGACAGGAAAAAAAAGCATGTTGTCTTATTGATTAAGGGAAGTTGTGTATAATTTGATGCGTCACAAAAGATAACAAACACAACTTCTACTTCAACATTTACTTATCTACATGTCCATTTTGACACCTAGACACTGACCTGAGAAATCGATTGAACCTGGCTGGACTCACCAGAGGGGGGGGGACCTGTGAATGATCTTTTATTCAAACACCCAGGAGATGAAAGTCAACAGTTTCACAGAGAGAAAGAAGTCGAGCTCCATTTTTAAGCTGTGCTTTCTGACCTTAACTTTTAAAGTTTAAACTCGATGCATTACACTGAAACAAGTTTTCTCCTGCAGGAAAAATAACTGTGATAATGTGATGATGTGGTTTCTCTTACAAATACACCACTGATAATCAATGTGTTCTGAGTATGAAATAGGCTTGAAAATGTGGTTGTGAAGAGTTTGCAGCCTTCAGTCTTGTTCAGGAGGACGACAACAAAACTCAGAGTCACAGCAGAAAAAGTCATTAAGAAAAAAAACCCAAACTTCTGCAGAATAGTCCACCTCTTTGTTATTGATCCATGTGTTCAGTTGTT
>OMNW01013484.1:76568-88872 GCA_900303245.1 Selene dorsalis | reverse complement strand
TAAACATTTATTTAGGTACAATTTTTATTGAACTTTTATTTTCTTCTATGTGTATTTATAATCTTAGAGTGGCTGATAATAATACTAAATATACTTGTTAGGAATAAAACCTCTGCCTCGTTTTGGCTGAATGCTTAGGCCTACTACGCTACTGAATTTTAATCTAGAGCAAGCTACTTTAAACCCTGTGATGAATAAGACAAGTCAGTCCCAGTCTCACTTACCAACAATATTAAGCACAAAAATCGCTCAAAAAACAGTTTCCAAATGTTTTGCATGAAAGTGGGAGCAAATTATTTTGCGTCTTGGAGCACGGGTGGAAGTAAATGCTGGACAGCCACTGCACCAGCGCCAAACAGAGAGAGAGAGAGAGAGAGAGAGAGGATAAAAAAAAATAGCCCAATGATTAATAGATAATAGTTATAGTTGATAGTTATACTTATGCTTTACAATAAATGTTTAAGTGACAGGGACAAAGGGATGTGATGTTGGTTACAGCTGTGTGTGTGTGTGCTAGTGTGTCTGCTAGCGCAAAGGTGTGTGTACACACACCTTTGCACCAACAGTGTCCATAGCCTATTATCACTAGTTTGTGCTTGTTGAGACATGTCTGTGAGATGTCTGATATCTGCTGGCTGTATGTTTTCTGGATGAAAATAACAGCCACTGAGCTCACAGATTAACTCAGTTGCAACTGAGCAAACTATTTGTTGATGATGACTGTGTAATGTTGCTGACAGTCCTGTGAAAAGGTGTTTATGAGACTGCAATATGTCAGCCATAAACTCACATTTGCCACTATTTGTATTTCAGTGCATGAAAACTTAACAAATGTTCCTATAGACATAATAAAGACAGTGAAAAGCCATTCTTAACAAGTTTGACAGTGCATTGTCCATATTTGGTCATATGGAATCTTTACACATGTCCATGTCATACATGTTCCATCAGACACTATGATGTCATAGATGGAGTCAAGAGTTCAGTTTGGCCAGACCAGCATACGAGTCAGTGACAGGAGACATTTCAACTAAGCTGGGAGGAGATTACCACCTCTGAGATGAGTCTTCACTGACTGAACCATGGAAATATTTCTCTGAAACAAGATCTTAAGGTAAGGTGATGATTTTATATGGAAATTTTATATTGTATGGAGCAGATCAGCCGTTCATTAATCGGACATCAATAAAGATTTCAGTAAGTGTGTCAGTCTTAGGTGTTTACATTGTATTGTATTGTGTATGTATATTGTATTATATCCTACACATATTTTTTATGTTTATTTTATCTTATTTTATTAGTTGATGTGACTGGGACTGTGCACATCAATAAAGATTTTGGTAAATGTGCCAGTCTTAGGTATTCACATTGTATTATATTGTGTATGTATTTTTGGATGTACATTGTATTATATTGTGTATGTATATTGTATTATATCCTATATGTATTTTGTATGTTAATTTTATCTTATTAGTTTGTGACTGGGACTGTGCACATGAATAAAGATTTCAGTAAATGTGCCAGTCTTAGGTATTTACATTGTATTATATTGTGTATATATATTGTATTATATTCTATATGTATTTTGTATGTTTATTTTTTAATCTTATTTCATTAGTTTTTGACTGGGACTGTGCACATCAATAAAGATTTCAGTAAATGTGCCAGTCTTAGGTATTTACATTGTATTGTATTGTGTATGTATTTTTGGATGTATATTGTATTATATCCTATATACATTTTGTATGTTTATTTTATCTTATTAGTTGATGTGACTGGGACTGTGCACATGAATAAAGATTTCAGTAAATGTGCCAGTCTTAGGTATTTACATTGTATTGTATTGTCTTTGAATTTTTGTATGTTTTATTTTTTTTTAATTTTTTATTTTACTCATTTATGTGACTGGGACTGTGCACATCAATAAAGATTTTGTTAAATGTGCCAGTCTTAGGTATTTACATTGTATTGTATTGTGTATGTATTTTTGGATGTATATTGTATTATATCCTATATACATTTTGTATGTTTATTTTATCTTATTAGTTGATGTGACTGGGACTGTGCACATGAATAAAGATTTCAGTAAATGTGCCAGTCTTAGGTATTTACATTGTATTGTATTGTGTATGTATTTTTGGATGTATATTGTATTATATCCTATATGTATTTTGTATGTTTATTTTATCTTATTAGTTGATGTGACTGGGACTGTGCACATTAATAAAGATTTCCGTAAATGTGCCAGTCTTAGGTATTTACATTGTATTATCGTATTATATTGTGTATGCATTTTTGTATCTATTATGTATGTATTGTATTATTGCATAATTTTTGCTTTCCTTATTCTTATGTTTAAAATATAAAATTAAACATTTTAAAAATCTCATCTTATCTCATCCTCCTCATCTCCTTTGTGGTAGTAGAACTGGACTGCCAGTTTTCTTAGCATGTTTTCTCGTGCACTTCAGTTAGAGGGTTAAGTCTGTCTGTTAATAATAATTTTACTATGTAAATCCAACAGACTTTTTCTTTCAGAGTTGTTTTATTTTTCATCTAGTAAAGAACTTTCATTTGAATAAAATGAATCATTGTTCCTCAGTTACTTTTCTTATATGTGTATAATGTGTTCATCCAGCATCAATGAGATGATACAAAAACATGGTGCTGGAAGAGGGTCTTGTTAAATGTTACTGTTTGTCTTGTAAAACTCACCTTTACTTCACCTTGATCAGTTTCTCATTCCTTTAGAAGGTGTTCCAGTCACTCAAGGAAAATATAGCGACATGCTAACACACTATAAATCACCGGAGTAATCACAGAGATGAAATGGGGAACTTTAGGCACATCTAATCGATACCAACTCCAAAGCATGATTTTCTTGCTTTTGCTTTTGGGCGGAAACATATCATTCTGGTTCGTGAAATCTATTATGAGTGTGACATGAAAAATAGATATTATTTACCCCCTGTGGCCTCTGTGGCTGTATTATTAATGATAGTGCACAATTCGGTGTGTGCATGAATGCGTGCAAGGACCAAAACTATGATGTTGGCTGCCTGGACAGTTTAGTCCATTATCAATTCTTAAAATCTGACAGAGCCTTATACTACTGCTGTGCAGTATAGGCCACACACACACAACTGGATACTTGGATAAATAGAGTGGTTGAATGCAGTATGCAGAGCTGATGCACCAATTCAACCTGCAGCCTCTTCTTCTCTGAGGTGCATAAATGAAAGCTGAAAAGAAATTCTAAAAAACAAACCTCATGTTTTTCAGTCAGTCAGCCACCAGATCTCACATTGTATCATCTGAAGAATGAAATAAAAAAAACAATGCTGTATTTTTCCCCAAAAAGTCTTCTCCTGTGTGAAGAGTAAATTGCAGTATTCAGCCTCTTCAAAATGCAGAACTGGTATAACTTCTAAATGGCGCCTTTTTAATAAAATTTGAATATCAATGAATACCTTCAGATCCTTTTCTACTCTTTTTCTTTCTCCTGCTGTGACTGTTTTTCGTCTTTTGACGGAAATTCTCATCATGGAAAATGACACGTATTTCACACATCACTCTCTGAGTGCCTCAATAGTCAGGGAGGACTATCAGCAGCTACAGACGTAGGGTGCGGTGTGAATGGCTGTCTCACAGGCTGCCAGGAAGTCAGGGAGATGGAGGAGTCTAAAAGCAGGACACAGTTCTTTCAGATGGCATTTGGGATTGACAGGTCACTGCTCCAGGGAACACACGTCTGTTCATGTCCAAGCCTTTGTATGGAAAATCAATACGATACAGAGACATACATAGACACAAATGCACACACGTGTACATTCTCATACTGTCACGCATGGGTGCACATTCACATAAAGAGCTGATGCTGTGACCATCAAATGAAAGACATGTCTGACAATTTAGTGGAGACAGGTGGTGAGCAACACAATGGAACCTTCACAGCAACCTGGCAGTGTGAGACAGAAAGCAAAGAATCTGCAAAGAAAAGTGATTTTCAGCCAGACTCCCCTGTTCACCTGCTGCTTGTCATGCTATAGGGCATAGTAAATTACTTAAAGATCCAAGCTAAAAGTCAAAGAAAGAATTAAATCTGTTTAATGTTAAGATTTAATTAAGTTACAGTATTAAATATTGTTTGACTAAGCACCATTGAAAGGTCAATATCTATACATCCATACTGTTCCTTTTCTAATTAACGCACTGTGCCTGTGTATACTCACAGAAGATTCAGCTGTGGAAGAAATGCTCACAGTCCTCCATTCAATTTCTATCTAAGTAGCAGTGCAGAGGATCCTATGCAGAATAGGCCTATCACCATATGGATGCAGATTAGTATGCAGACTGGTTTACTATTGGATTATTGAAGTGTCAGCATGCAAGCGGCATTTTGATGTACATAGCTTGTTGATGTGATGCTAATTTAAAAAACTGTTGGATATATTAAGTTTAATATCTCACTCATCAGTGGTGCACCTCCACAGGTGTTGCCTTTTATTTTGCCTGATTAGAAGTTTTCTAATATCTGTGTGGGCGTGCACAGACTGGGCTTGACTGACCTCCTCCTCACTCTTTTTTCTTAGTCATGTTGCACCTGTTAGCTGAAAGAAGCTACACTTTTATCATCCTGATTAACACATGGACTTGAGTGACTTTGTGTAAATCACAGTAGAGTGCTCCCTTACTTTATTCAGAGCAGGTTTAATCTGTTGCAGTAATTGAAAACACCTGTGTGAGCCTTTAATGTTGTTCACTTTCTGCATGTAAAATCAAAACAGACTGGTTTCTACGCTGTTGGATAAATATACTGTAGAATTGGGCAAATAACATAATATTCAATTAAAAAAATTTAAAAATTAAATGTCGAATGTCTGTCATTTTCAACAGTTGCATTTTCATTTGGACACAAAAAGGAAGCTTGGTGAAGTGTAAGTTAATTGCAATGTTTGACTATTGCATTTGTATAGACCAAGTAGATAAGTGTTTTTAATGAAAATTGTTTTATAACATTTTAGTTTTTACTCAATAACACAATGCTACATATGTATAAAAAATATAATGTTATTGTAAAATAAAACAATTTTCATTTTAGAGTTCACATGAACATTTAAATAGAGCCCTCTTAAAGCGTCTGTAAGCATGCTTGTGCAGGCAGGAAGCAAATGAGAGAAGAAAACTGCGCGTAAAATTTTGTGCTCAAAATTCCCACACTTCATGCGGCCCTATAATCCGTCCGTCTCCGTCAACTCCTACTCTTCCTGTCGTCCATCTTGAAACGCCGCGACCTCTTTTCAGGATCCGCGAACTTTGAATTTCAAAGAGGAGTTATTCACAAACGGCGCTCAACAACCCCACGTCTTTTTCCGCCCGTGTTTGAGACAGTCTGTGGATTGAAGACACACCGCCAAGGCTGACCACTTCACGGAGCCATGTAAGTTCCTGCTGCCGCTGCTAACAGTGATTGGACTGGCTGCCTTTTTGCTCTGTTTGGTGGGATACTGTTGGCTGTTTGTTTTCCTCTGTGTGCATTTACGTCTAATTGTGAATTAATTCGTTTTAGTAGCTAAGCTAATTGTCCGGTGTGTTCCGGTAGGCCCATGGTGAATCATTCATACTCCTGTGAGCAGTTTCCTAAAATGGCTGTGTGCGCGTGTCTGCCAGGTGTTTTCTGTTGGCTCATTAAAAGTTTGGATGTGCAGCTGTAGACAATGGTGTGAATTGACATTATGGATATATACATAGCTGTTGTGTTTAAAGCTTCTTTTCAAGCTTCATAGGAACTAACTAGAGCTAAAATCAGCCTTCTGTGTTGTACTATGTCCAGGTCTGTACAGTCAGTCTCTTAGTAAAAACCTGTCTATAGGTTTGTTAGTTGATTAGCTGTCACTCTCCTGGACAAAGGGCTTCTGACTTGATGAGACATATTTCATTAAACAAACAAATGAGCCAGTGGTCATTGGAAACAGTGCAAGGTTCAAAGTGTTTTTCAGAACTGTAATATGTGACTACCAGTATGCAGCTGGTCTTTGCAAGGTTTTTTTTCTCCATCTGTTCCAGTAGGTCAGAGGCATTGTTGTATAGTTAGATTGTGTCACACAAAAATTGCATGTGCAAAAGTGTTCTCAGGCATATTATGTGGAGTGGGATAAGGTGTGTGCTGGTTGATTTCCCTGATCACCTGAGCTTATTTACACATCCTGAGCTATTGGTAAAATCCTGTCACTGAATAATCACATTCAATGTGATGCTTCCTGTGTAAATCTGGCTTTCATTACAGCCAGTGCCTCCCCAGCTGCTGACTGTGTCAAGACTCCCATTTCATATTACAACTTTCACTCTGTGTCAAAGTCATATTAATGAGGATAGCTCAGTTTTTCATCAAAGCAACAAATGGAAATGAATATAGATTAGCAAAAGGGAAGAAAATATCCATGCCGTATTCTTACTCATGACAAGCTGTAAGTCATAAGTTGTCACCTGGCGTGTCCATGGCAGTCTGTTTTTACAAAGCTTTACAGTGAGGAAAGACAAACTCCACAAAGGGCTGTGTCTGGAAACATTTTACTCTGACAGCCTGCTCTTTAACTCTGATTTTCATTATCACCAGTCCTACTTCTTGTTGCCCACTTCTTGTTTTCATGCATCTCATCAGTAATATGAATTATTACTTTTTAACCGCTTGTAATAATCAAGCACCGTTTTACTTACCTTCATAATTTTCCTTCTAATGAATACGCAAAACAATTGCTGATTGGAATGTAATGATAATTAAAAAAAAAAATCTTGGTATGTATAAAATGCAGCTATTTTCTTCTTTGCCAGTTTTGCCAGTGCCTTTCCTGGTGCCCTGTACTGATTCCAGCCTCCAGCTCTACACTTCAGTGGTACGCCTGGCCTGTTGCTGCACCAAAAAAAAAGAAAGAAGAAAAGATTAAAATTAACTTGTGCATGTCGTTTGGCGGACCCTTATAGGCAGTATGGAAAACACTGATCTAGTTAATTGGACTCCGACTGTGTTCACCCTGAAATTCAGTTTCTTCAGGTGTAAACAAAGGTAATGGAGTGCTGATTTTGACAGAGCAGTCTGCTTATTTCTAGGGCTGTCATGGTTAAGGATTTCCCCCTTGCGATGAGTCAGGGTGGCTCAGTAGCGTGGTATGTGGTATTATTGCACCAACCCCTTTCATTTTTTATCTATCTATTTAGCAAATTTTTTGTTCACTACTAAATTATTAAACTCATTGCAATGTTTCCTCTGAAACTCTGCGCCTGCACATTAAAAAAGTTATAAAAAAGACATGACAATTTTATAACACTTGAGTTTATTGAATGTCGATCAGATGGCAGTAATAGTAACAGTACAGATGCATTAGAGACAGGCTACATGTTGTTTCTCCTTCTTGATTGAATTTTAAATAAGTTAAATTCTTATTTGTCAAACAAAAATGAATTCAGCAGACTTTCGGGACTGTACTTGGCAACTCAAGCAAAGGCTTCGCCAACTCCAAGCTGCGTGACTCGGTGTGGGAGGAGTAAGCCTCGCCTCCAGAGCTGGATGGTAGCTTGCTAGGTGAGACCTTAAAATAGAAGTGTTTCCTCGTTTTACTTGGATCTTTTTGCACAGATTTTACAATTAGCTGGTTCCCCCTTTTCATTTGGCTGAAAGCCGAAATCTTAGTATCGCTGTAATTCATTTTTGCAGTTACCGCGACAGCCCTACTTATTTCTCTCATTGTCATCACGCAATCTGAATACTCACTTCAGAGCTGTTTCTATTTTACCATGCATCTTGGCCATGATCCTTCATTGCATTCATTTCACTGATCTCTTGATCATCTTACTGCAAGTCACAGAAATCATTAAATATAGAACAGGGTTGTTGTTTGATGCCATTGTTAATGTGATGTTGAACATGATGTCTTAATTCTCTTGGTTGCAATGGATCAGGAAGTAGGCCAGGTAGTGAGGGAGTTGTAGGAACTTTTGAGACACAGCAGGGAAGGTGTTAATACTGTCTGATAAACAGCATTTTAAATGAGTCAAAAGTAGGTGTTACAGTAGAAAAGACATGTTTTGTTTCAGTGACACAGTGATGTGTATTATTGATGTTGCACAACATTTTAAAACTACAATTCACAATTTTCATTACCTCCTGATCTGTAGATTATTTTTTCAATTAATAGGTTTTTATTTATTTTTTTTAAATGGCGCACTACGCCCATTGTTATTTCCTCCAGCCCAATCTGGCGTCCTCAGATTCCTGTCTAGGGAACAGTCAAAACCAAACTGTATAATTCAGTTCACAATGAGCTGAAATGGTTGAAAGCACAAAATCCTCTGACTGCAGAAGCTTGAGTTGGAGAATAATTTCAGTTTTCCATTGTGAAATGAAAGAGTCGATCAGAATGCTTTGTTAGTCGACTACTGGCTTGTAGCTGTGGTGTGTGGTCGCTCACAGACCTGTCCATTCCTCCGCTCCACTCACATGCTCAACTGAGACATACACCCATGGTACCGCTGTGCAGTGCCACTTCCATTGTGCTCTGTGTTTTATAACATTGGGAAAAAAAAAACCCGTCGTCGATCTTCCTCTCAATCACCCCTACATGACCGGATTGCCAATCGTCACAAACTGTTTGCTCAACAAACTAAGAGCAATAAGCTCTCAGTTTCTTTAAAATGCCTGTTCATTCTTTAAATTTACCAAGAGATGTAAAGTTGAAGGTGGTTTAGACAGAAATGTATCAAAACAACAGCGTGACTTTTCTCTGGCAGCAGGGATAATCTGTTGTCACTCTCACTCTGCATGGACGCATCCATCTCCTTGTCTCAGTGCACCTCACCATCCCTTCCCACTAATAACACTCAGTTATAGGCAGGACAGGCAGCCAGTCCACACAGACCACCATGCTACTGAATAAACCCCCACTTATGGATGTGGTGGGGAAATTGTGTTTTTCTTGGCCTATTGGGGAGGCTGACTGTGGAAGCTGCCACTGGATTAGAGGTTGCAGAGGATTGTGTGAGTGAGAAATGAAATCCGATTTCCTACACTGTTTGGGGCCTGGCTATCAGGAATAATTCAAGCTAAGAAAACAATCTGTCTATCCGGTGTGTCTGGGGGGGAAGTGGCATCACGCCAGATTCTTCTTTGAGATGAAAACGAGGTGTTCACTCATGATTTTCTGGCCGTGAAAAGCCTAATGCAAGGTTCAAGCCGGGCTGGCTGAGGGGTTAAGAAATCAATTTGTGTAAGGGTTAAGATGGTGTTTGATTTGGAATTGAAAGGGCATGCTGCTGGGGTTTTTCCATCTCCGCTCAACATTACCCAGAGTGCATAAGTGTCATTATGCCCCCCAGGAAAATAAAAGAGACAAAGAAAGAGGGGGGAGAAAGAGACAGCAGAGGGATTGCAGGTTCTACAATAGGCTCCAGTAATGATGCCGGGCTTGCAATTGTAAATCCATTGGCATTGGAATTCAATCACCACAAAACTCTAAGCTCACCGTGGAGCAGGGAGGATGGCAAGGAGAGAATGCTTTTCCCACTCCATCTTGCCATCAGTGGACCATTAAAATAAAGCAGCTGGGTTTTCTCTTGTCAGCTTGGCCTCAGGTGTCCACATGAGGTGGGCTGTCAGGGTCAGAGCAGGCTCTATGGTCAGGGCAGTGAGGGAGCTGGGTGGGACCGGGGGCATGGGTGAAGGCATGGGTTGTGGGGTAGGTTGGGAAGGTTGCAGAGACATCCTGTTACACCTGACTGCTTCAGCCTCCCCCTACCTCAGCCCCACCCAGCTCCCTGTGTCCTTCATGGCCTCACGCATGGCTGAGCAGTGCACCATGGGAGGGCTAGTATTGTGGCAGGTGGCAGGCTCAGGCATCTTGGTTTTCAAGGAGAGATATTGCCTCCTTTTCCCCAGGTGTCAGCAAAAAGAGCAGAAAGGCATAACAGCAGATATGCAGTCTATACATACACACACACAGTACATACACAGGTATCTAAAGTGATTTGTATAAGTAAATGTTGATAACTGCCAATGTGCATTTTTTCACCATGTAATTTGCTACAAGCACTATTTGACGGAACTAATCGAGTGGTGCCGCCAGTCGATCGTTTTAAATCACCCACTGAAAAACAGCTGTCCGTCATTTAAAAATGAAATCATGGACTGTAAAGAGAATCAGTTCCAGAGAACATTTTAATGGTATGGCTTCTCATCACAGCCGTACAGCCAGTGAAGTCCTCCTTGCTGAATGAGAGCAGAGTCTCCTCTCCCGGCGTAAAACCTTGTCAGTATTTTTGCGGTACTGCTTCTCATCACAGTCCACACCTTGCAGAGTTTGTGCTGCGCCTCAGTTTCACTTGGTTTTTATTTGACAAAGTTTCACACAGAACTTTCTGATGGCTGTAGAGGTCTTTCCATGTTTCTCCTTCTTCTGTAACGTAAAAAGGGAACATTACATTGTTTCAGACAAGACGATAGTCTCAAACGATTAGATTTTTTTAAATTCAACAACTATTCCAATATTAGAAAATCATTGCCCATCCCTAATCTTATTACTTGTTTACCAGGCCCTGCTATTCCTTTTTGTTAGAGATGACCCAATACCACCAGTGAACTTGCGCATTGGCCCATAGTGAGGTAGCAGTTGTATTCTACTGACTCTGTATGCTTGTGATATGATGCTGTTGTTGTTGTATGGCATGGCTCAGGTTGACCAGATGCATGTATGCTGTAGGATCTCCCCTCTACTAGAACAGAAACAGCTTGTAGTGATCACAGTTACAGTGTTCCACTACTTGAATGGATGAAAAAGCTTAGGAGAGAATTATTCCTGTACAAATGCTGTTTAAACGCTTTGCTTGCAGTAATAAATTAGCCTGTTCCAACACATGGTGGTAGCTTACTACTGCAAACTGTTGTATGCTTCTTGTTATGGTACTGGATTTGTTTCTCCACCTGTCTCATTCTGTACCCCGTGTCTGCGTGGCTCACTCGTTGCCTGCACTTGCAGTGATTGGCTGAGTATAGTCACATGGCCTCTGCCCTAAAGCCTAGAAAAAGCTGTACTGGTTAATGGCTAACATTAATGTTGTTTACCAGAAATCAATTCTTCTTCTGCCAGCGGCTGCACAGAACAACTTCTTGTGAAGGTTACTGTTTTGATTTCTGTGAAATCTGCTGTTTTACCTGGGTGTGACACTATAAAGGTTATCAATACATTACATGGTATTGGATTAATACATACTGTAGATTTGCCTACTAGCTGTCTCCAGATCCAGTATATGAAACAGTAGCAGAGACTTTTCCAATTCTCTTGGAACAACTCTAGTTACTGTTGCTCTACCTGTGCAGCCATCTATTCTCACCTGGCACACAGATGTTTTACCATGGTAACTGTGGCAGAATTATGACTTACAGAATGTGCAGCAATTGTTTAAACAATGGGATTTTGATATCACACAAATAAACAAAAGACTCTCCTTTTTCCTTATCACAGACCTGCAGGGTGTAGTTACAGTTAGGCAATTCAACACACTCATACACATAGACATAGACCTGCATGCAGAGCAGAAGGAAAGCAGCCCAGAACTAAGTAAACTGCCACGTTAATAGTTTTACAAAACAGAGTATTGAGCACAAAACCACATTGTGTATAATAAGCTGTGCATTTGTTAAGGATTAGTGATACTTAACAAAATCAGGAAGTACTGTATCCTGTTTATTTTTATGACATTCCATGAAGCAGGATAGTTTCCAGATCAGCTTTCCGTCTGCTGGTCTTTGTACATCTTGTCATATCTGTGGCTGTGAGCAGAATGTCTCTCAGTTGCATCAGTGTTTTTTTTTTTTGTGGAGGTGTGCCGCTCAAAGCTTGTGGAGATGATGAGGACTTTCTTAAATCAGCTCAGAATTCACCAAAGCTAAGTAATGATTATAATTTTGATGATGATAGTAAAAATATTTCTGGAAATATCATCACAATGCAGGGTACTTTGGGATAGAGTAAAAAAAAAGGAGAAGAAATCTACAGTGAAAGTGCAGTAAAAACTTAGGTAAGAGATACAAAACCAAGGCCAGAAACATAAAAGCAAAACATCAAAGCAAGGCTAGAAAGGATTTTTATTAGGGATGTTTGATACCCCTTTTTTTCAGGCCGAGTATGAGTATGAGTATGAGAGTACTCACCGATACCGAGTACCAGGTACCAGTAATACTTTTGTTATATATAAACCCTCCCCAGCACAGAGAGAGAGAGTGTGAGAGAGAGAGAGAGAGAGAGAGAGTGGCGGC
>OMNW01013484.1:54236-76548 GCA_900303245.1 Selene dorsalis | reverse complement strand
CAGCGGCTTGAAACACTTAACAAAGTTTATTATTTAGCGTACAAAGTAATGGTAACCGGTTGTGCGTCTGCCGTGACCCGATTCTGAAACCGCAGTAATAATTTAGGAGCGGCGTAAATGTACATAGTGGAAACCCTGGTATTTGTATGAAGGAATGAAAAACTTGATTTTCTTGCCTTAAGTTATGGCTTAGGCTGTTATCGGTAGCTTTTACAAGCACCAGATACTTTAAAATAAGGCCGGTATTGGCCCAATATCGATACCTGGTATTGGTGCTTGCCCCTCCCTGATTGTTATATTAAAGGATGTCTGCTTTGATTGCGATCCCGAATCAAGATGGTATTATCGCCCAGCCCTACTGGAAGGTTGAAGCCCTTCTGGGCTTGCTCAAGTGCTGCCCTCTTTTTCCAGCTATGTAAGAAGTGGCACACTAACTGTTTGCAGATGCCTGTTCCATGGTGGATCCGTTTGTCACCTTTCACCACATTTTCTAGAGAAAATGTACCAAACAATACATAAATATATTACTACATAACTAAATAATCACATGTTAACATAGATTCCATCTCTCTCTGTCATTCACTCACACACACACACACACCTCTATTCACTCACTCACTCACTCACTCACTCACTCACTCACTCACTCACTCACTCACTCACTCACTCACTCACTCACTCACTCACTCACCCATAAATTACGAAAAACACCCACACAATATGCAAGTGGTCTATTAAAACACTAATAATGCAACAACAAATAATAATACAGTCAGTCAACTTTGTCAGGATACAATTAAGTTAAGTTTAATTAAGTGTATGCACTCTATCAGTTCTAAACCATGTTATTAAAAATGAACATAGCAAGACGTACCTATTGCCAGGTGTAGCCTGTGCCTGAAGCACTGTAACCAGGTCCAGCCATTCACTTCCAGCGCCTTTATCACGTTTGATGTGTTGTCAGTGGCCACGCAAACCTGCTGGTCCTCCTGCAAGCCCCAGTCTGCTAATGCATCTCTCATCTCATGTTATCTCCAGCATGCTCCCCAGGGAAGAAAGAAGTCTGCAAGCATCGGGTTTTGAGCTCAGAGTTCTTTGTCATGTATGGTTCAGTCATTTGACTTGACCACAGGTCTGTCAGCATAATAATGGATTTCACAGAGCTCAGCATCAACACTCATCTTGCACTCATGATAAAGTTTGGGAATGGCCGCTTGATTGAAATAGGTTCTAGATGGTATTTTGTAGCGTTTGTCGAGTGTCCGAACCATTTCCTGGAAGCCCTCTTTAGTGACTGAATACACGGGAACCATGTCTTTAGGAAGATGATACGTTCTGGCATTTGTAATCTCTTTGTGCCTGCTGGACGATGACATTTACTGACTCTTCTGGACGTGTGTTTTTAGTGATGATACATGTTGGTCGAGTTGCCTTGCTTCATCACGACTTTGACGAGGCACAACCTACACCTCGCTCTGTTGCACATCCTCTTTTCTAAAACCGAAATATCTCCAAACAATGGATTTTATTTTTCGCTACCAAATCTGTTGAATGTATACATTCTGCCAACCTTTTTTTCCATGTCTACATATACATAAGATAGCAATACATCATTCAGCCCTGTGTTCGCCTGCATGGATGTGATATGATTATCATTGTTGTAAGGCCTGGTTCAGGTTAAACCCTTTGTAAAACATGAATGAATACAGCCATAGAAAGCCATTTAACTTTATTTTATTGTCTAGTTTGGCAGTAGACACGCATGCACGCACAATAGGTCTTTTCACACACACTGGTGGTATAGGCTACAGTGATACATTGCTTCATTTTTCAACTAGTACACACATTTATTTTCACTCTGGTCCAAATGCTGCACCAGTGGCAGACCGTCATGTTTACATGACTCTCAATTTTAAAAATGAAAGGCTAAACTTTAACAGTGGAGACACAAGTATGTGGGTTATTTGTGGTGCTGGTCATTTTGTTTCATGGAAGGACAACAACAGTTCATACCGATGCCAGCATTTTCTGCAGCATGGGAGGCATTTGTGATACTGGTATCGCAATTGGAACTCTACTTAATTCATAACGCTGGGGTTTCCCCTCCTTCATATTCTTATACCACTCCAAGTTGAATCCATCCACCCCTGGGATTTATTAGCTTTATTAGTCTAGAGACAGCTTAGTGAATTTCTTCTTTTGTTATTTGTGAAGCTAGTATTTTATTTTCTCCTGTGGGATTTGAGTAGTGACTAGAGGTTGTGAATACATGATACATACATGATAATATACTTTAAAACAATCTTTTAATTTCCTTAATTTGGTGATAAATATTCTTGGTTTTAGGGTCTCTTATCCTGTATATTGTATTGTCTGCCTGTTGTTTGTAAATATGAGGTCATAAAATATTGTGCATGCGCGACGCCAAAGATAAACTGTCTCTGGCGACGCAAATCAGGCAGTGCCCTAACTCAACTCTAATGAAGTTTATGCTGTATGTAGCTGTCCAAGGTGTGACAGCTACGTCCCATGTGCGGACGGGCCGTGATGGAAATCTGGCAGTGATGGAAATCGGGCAACCACACCATGTAGCACGCCTGCTGGTGAGCAGCGGTGAAATGGGTCCCCGCTGAAACACTTTCCCGCTGCGCACATTCCAGGTGTTGTTTGGGCTCTTGACCAGTATTGTGGTATATGAAAAACTCATATAACAAAAATAAAGACCGGTTTTCAGTATGAACCAGTTTACCGCACAGCCCTAATGCTAATAGTTTTGAATATTTGTTCCACCCTTCATAGTATAGAGTCAGAGTATATTAACCATGTCTAACAAAACTAACTAAATACAGAATCACTCCATGATACAGTGGCAAGCAGTTTAACCCAGTGAGCTGCCTCTAGGATTTAAGACACTTAAGTCCTCAGCCACATCTTTAAGGCCAGCAGGAGGGTACCCTCCTCAAAGACAAACAAGTACTTGTGCAGTGTTAAAAATGATTTGAAATTTATTGAAATTTGTCCTTGAATGTCTGTGGTTTGATGTGTGGCCTTCGGGCTCTTCGGGTAAAAACTAACTTGCAGTTTGTTTTTGCTCTGTTGATTTGCAAAGCTGCTGGCATCAACCACCAAAATCTATCCTGCTTTACTCCCAAAGAGAGGATTTTTATTTTTTTTTTGCTGCTAAGCATTTTCTCTCTCACCTGAAGGGCAGATGACAAAAGGTTTTTTCAATTTCCTGATGCCATTGTACCTGTATTGTGTTCCTCTGCTGTCAAAATAGCCTATTGATGATTTTTCATGCTTACTAAATGGAATATCAACTGGAGTGTGCTTCAACTCACTCCACTTTTCACTCTGTATTTCCAAAAACTTTGACAGTTCTATAATTGCTGGAGCTGCTCATCACATTGTTGAGGAGAGGCAGCCAGGGCTAAAGCCGTTTTTTAATTAATACCGAGTGTGGCACTTGAGATAATATTATGTTTCCTAATGCCAGCGCAGATCAATAATATGAAGAACTAGCATTCACCATGGCATTTTATCTGGCATTAAGTGTCTCTTCAGATTAGCAGCAGCTTCCTGTCCTCTTGTTAATGGACACTTATCTTCAGTCTCAGCAACTGAATTATCCTGTCACTGATTATCTGCAGTGTAAATCATATCCCCACATTTCAGCAACACAAAATAACACAAAGTGCCTCAGACTTGTCATTGTGAATTAAAATATATTCAGATTAACAGTGTGGCTCAAAAGTCTGAGAACACTCTTCTAATCACGAGAATCTTCTCATGACATTTCACATAAACACATATTTTCAATTCTGCTGCCAATGCATTAGTGGTTTATATATTACTAGCTACAAGTTGGGCATTGCATCACTTGGTGATAAGTAAAATGTAAGACCCAAGAGAAAACCAAAAAAAGTCACATCAGCCATGAAAACATCTATTCGTCAGTGTTAGCAGGTAGCTGCTCATCCAGCATGTGGTCGTTAGCCTAATTATGCTACGAGTATACATTATCTGCAGTGTGCTGATCTGTTATCTGAAATGAGTACACTGCCTCTTGGGAAACTGCCCTGTCTCTTATTTCATGGTAAGTGTCCGTATGATGTACAATGGATTTTATATCTGTGAAGACCTAAAAACACAGGTTTGTAACCACAGTAGATTAATGTAGTTTGGCTGCATAATTAGAAATACGTGTTACCTTTCTGGTTGGCTTAGCTGCACACAGTCAGTCCTCTCCTCTGTCACTACTACAATCTAAACAACTAACTCTAAGATAGGCTAATTTCAACTCTGTCATATGTTGAGTTTCCAAGGGAGCTCTGAAGGGAGACTCATAATCGTTTTGCTGTTGAGTTTGTGAGCAGTCTGTCTCTAGTGCTTTTTCTGCCTTTAAGATTTGTTGTGGTTTCTCAACACACCCCATCGAGCTGAAAAAGCAAAGACTTTAGGAAGAGTTAACTTCCTGAGGAGTCTGAAGAGAGCACGAATCCTAGAGAACTTTTACCAGCTGCCCATCAAATCTGCACTGATGTGGTGCAGAACAGTATAAACTGTACCACTGCAGACACAGAAGCACTCCTCAGTGTTATCAAAACCACCCAACAAATTACTCGATCACAATCTCCAACATTAGAAGATATTTACAGCATCCCCTGCCTCCAGAAAGCTGTCAGCAGTTGTAAGGATATAACAACAACAAATGTATGTCTGTTCTCCTGCATCTGGGAAGGCTGTACAGATCTCTATGCAACTACACAAAAGAACAGCTTTTTCCCTGGAGGCATCACCTTCTTTAACACTCCTGGCACTATAACTGTCACCCAGACAACTCACCTCCACCGCACCACACACCCCCATGCTTATACACTCACTACATCATCATAGATTACTGTGTTGCCGACAGCAGTGCTAAATTGCTGTTCCTCCTATAATGGTTGTTATTGCTGCTTTCCTCTGCACATTGCTGCTTTTATTTCTGTGCTGCTGGTACAGACTCATTTGATTGAAGTCCTGTGGTGGACAGTGCTGCTGTAGTATGAGCTGCGTAAATGTCAACCCGACCCAGGCAATTGAACAATTTAAGTTTTGGTTGCATCAACTTATCGAATGTATGTTTACATCCCATTTAAGTACACGAGGGATGAATGGATTGTTCAACCAAATATGAGCTCTAAACTGAATGTGCTAGTCTGGGACAGTCCTTGTTTTATGTACCTCCTCAGTATTATATGTTCGTATTGTATTGTTTGCATCTATTCATGCATTTACTATTGTGGCTTTTGTTTCTCATTCTGCTTTCTTCATGCTGTAGGTCTGATGCTGACTGCAACAAACTTAATCTGTCCCGTGGTTATCAAGACACGTGTGTTTACCCATGCGTGTGTCAGGCTGAGTGTCGTCTCTCTCCTTGCCTGACTCCTTAATGCTCCTTCACTTCCTTCCCCTTCATCTGACATCACTGGTAAGGCCATGACAGTTTTCTTTCCCTCTACCCCTCCCTTCTTGGCCACTGGAAATACGCTCAGAGAGCAGCCTCAGGGCCTGAGACCGGGGCGGTGTACTGCAGAGAGTCACCTAGGAAGACTTTATGTGTATTTGTGTGCATCACCGTGGAAGCCACAGGCTTTCTCTGGTCAGATGTCACCACAGTCAACACACACCTTTTCTCTGGAGACAGAAAGATAAAAAGAGACAGGGAGAGAAAGCGAGAGATGTAGAAAGGAAAGTGTGATGTGGCATTTGCCTCCCTCAGATCAGAGAGGCTGTGATTGTCCTCCCACACACACACACACACATGCACACACACACAGACACACACACACAGACTCTAACAGACAGAGTTCTGTGTAAACAAACTCTTGGACTGGCTGTCTTTGTGCCAGGGGTGGGGGAGGGAGGGTGGTAGGGGGGTGAATGCATATCAGTGTATAATTAGAGTAGAGTTGAAGTACTAAGTTTGTATTCTGGTGTTAAATTGGAAATGCTCAATGCAAATAAATTCAGTTCAGAGTCAATTACCAATGCTAGACTCCAAGTTAAAAACCTTCAAATCAATTTTAGCCCCTCTGCCTTACCAAGATTAGCACTTCACATACACATTACATGAGCTGTCTTATAAAAAATTAAATAAGTAATTCCTGACAAATTAGTTCATGCACAGTTCAGCATTAGTTCATGAACTGTATGGAAGAGAGAGAGGCAGAGAGAAAGAGGAGGAAAGTGAAAGAGCGAGAGAGTAAGTATGACATAAAGGTTTCAGAGATTTGAAGCCAGTTTCTTTTGTTCCTGATGTTACAGTGTTTCTTGCCTTGTGCAAAACCTTCCTTATTAGTGATATTCTCCACATAAATGTCTGTAAAAGTTAAACCCTGCTCAGCGCTGATGTTACCCACAAATCTGTAGGATTTCTCTGTCTTGATATCAATGAATCATAACACTGAAACAGTATTTTTGTTTGCTTTGAGGTTTGATATGTAAACTGTGTCTGTATTTGCTTTTGGCAGACACATACCCTGGTCTGCGTGACACGGTGTGTTTGGGTGCGTGAGGCAACTAAGGCAGAGGCCATAGCAGTGAGCAAGTGCTGCTGGACCCTGGCCCCTGCTCCACCCACACACTCCAAGATGGCCACGGCGCCACATGTTTCAATCACTGCCAAGAAGACTGTTGGGACCACCCGGGTTAGCCTAGAAAGAGACTGTAAACACACACATACAGTATACACACAGGTAATGCATATCATTTGCAGATTATGTGTTCGCAGACCCTGTAACATCATGTTGCAGTTGATCATGTTAAGCTGCATGATAGTGCAAGCTCTCAATGTTGTATAACATGGAGTACCAAATCACCTGCAAAATGAATTGTAATTCTATCCACTGAACCATTAAAAAAAAGACATTAATATGATTCATGGATGGATATGGATATCAAATTCTGCAGTTAATAAATGCACATGTAAAGCTAAATTGTCAGATGCGCAACAACTCATTCTCACACATGCCTGTGTAAGTGTGTATTTCGATGAACTTACAGAGATGGCCGTGACTCTGACAGCCTCCACAGTGGAGTGAGTAAACAGGTACCACAGGGCGGAGCCGATGTCTGTAGTAACCAGGTGGTGTTTGGAACCAGAAACAGTGGTGGAGATGTTCTCTATGATTTTCGCAACCATATGATGAACTGTGGAATCAGCCTGTAAGATGGACACACAGAGCAAGTTCAGTCAGAAAGACTACTTCTTCCGTTTCTGGTTTCCATACACCATTCTTTTGTTTCCTCTCTCACTACTCCTGGTAATCAGCTGACTTCAGGCGTGGCAACCAATCAGATCTTGCCACAGTCTAAACCAGCCAATCAAGTTGTCCTCATCATGTTTTAAAATCTGATCTCTCCCACTGTGGGATGTCATTTCATTGCACTTTCTGTGACCTCCTCCACCTCTTTCACTTCCGCTCTTCATATCCGGGTGGATCGTGGTGACCTCATCTTCTTCTTCATGTGCAGTCAGGCCGAGCTCATCATCACAACCGACCATCTCCAGCCTTTCACCTTCCTGTTTTCAGTCTGCCACCAGTGTCTAGACTCTTGGGAAGGTCTTCACCCCCTTTCCACATGATGATATCATGATGGGGGCTAACCCAAAGACTTTACTTGTTTGCACATGGAAATGCAGTTTTGTTCATTAACACATTGAAGTAATATTAGAACAATCAAGTTGTGGGTATCTTCTATTTGCTGCATCATTTTGCATGTGCCTCCCTGCTGTGCTGTTTCCTCCAGAGCATATCATAGTGCTTCGTGTCCAAAAATGATTTTCTTCTTGTCAATCCTGTGATGACATCATGTGCATCATATCTTGTTATTCATTGTTAAGTTACAAATTCAAAACTCAATTACAGAAAAATGTCATATAGCAAAAGGGAGAATGGCACAAAGAACTAACACAATCACAAATTGCCAATTAGATTAGCTCTCAACATCACCTCGATACTAGAGGAAGAGAGAGGTTGCGCGTGTGCATGTGTGAGAATATATGAGTTGGTGTGATAGTGTTTGTGTGTATGCTTATGTGTACGCTGCATGTACCCACACACCTTTGCCTGAGTAGAGAATAGTTGTTTGTGTTCAGACAATGGGGCCGTGCTAATGAAATCTCTGAGGCTGAGGAAATGAGTTTTTCCAGTAAAGTCATTGTGGAGAAAGACAGGAAGTGGAACAGAAGTGATTGCCTCTGTCAGGTTATTGTTGTGTTTCACTGTGTTACATCACTTAGACACTACTCTCTAGATATGAGATACAATGGAGCCTATTCATAAAATACAGCTGACTATATTTCCTGGTAAAGGTTCATAATAACAGCTAAAACATTACTTTCACTGTGACAATTTATCATGGTTATTCTTAAAGGGGTGTGAGTGATAGATAATAACATTGTGACACTACTTCATTGTTTCAAATTTCACACATATCTGCATGGGCCCTCCACACATTTGTGTATATATGAAACATACAACATTTAAGAGAGACCTAAAAAATACAGAATCCACCAATTAAATTGGAAGTATCTTTAGTATCAACCCACACTGACGGTGGCTGTTCCCAGTCAACCTAAGCTGAGGTCAATATGAACTTGTGTCATCTACGATGGACCCAAAGCAAATTATTATTTAACAAGTTATGTCTAAATACACAATGTTTCATGTTATCCCTCCTGCTCTTGTAGTATAAGTCATGATGGACACCAAGTGTGGATTATTTGAATTAGGCTGCAGAAATGGTTTTAGAAACTTTCTATCTAGACGATGACTATAGACAATTATTATAGGCACTAATTCAAATTGACCACTCTCTCTCTTACTCTCTCTACATCTGTCAGTACAGATGTTAAACCAGTTTTTTTTTCATTATTTTCAGTTTCAAGAAATGATTTACATATTTGATTTACAGATGGACTCCACCACACCAGAAAAATAGTGTTCATACTGTCCTGCAGAAACCAGAACCAAATGGAAAATCTTGATTTTGATATTTGCAAGGTATCAATGGACAGGCTGTGATCCATAGTTATCTAACATTTCACAAAATGAGAGACACTGTTTAATCATGCGGGAACTCTAATCATAACTGATAGCTTAAATAACCTACCAATTAATCCAATATAGGACATCACATTGTATATTCAACACCAAGGGACTACGTAGCATGACAACATAATGAATCCTCTGGCACCCCTCTGGGAACCAGTAGAATGGTCTGTTCCAGCATTCCCCAGGCCGTCCGGGCCAGCTCACTAATGAGCCCACGGGGGAGCACCCACTGTCTGTGTGTTTAATAGACTGTAGCCCTGCCAGGAACTACACAGAGAAAGAGAGTGAGGGGGAGACTGAAAGAAAGAGAGAGAAAGATAGAATGAGAGAGATATCCTTACATGTGGTGGGAAACAAGCAGCACATGCAAGAAACTCCATCATTATGATGCTGGGAGAGAAATTCAGGAGAAAGAGGAAAGAGTAAGTTATTCTCATTATAATTTCTCCCAGTGTGAGAAACAAGTTCATCCAAGAAATACACTCATTATATTATACTCAGTGTCCTACTTAAACCTCACATCTCCAGAAAGTCAACTATAAAGAAATAAAAGTGAAATTTTGGCCTTCCCAATACTTTAGCTACAAGGTCATCTATGACATTTTTTCCTAACACACATGGCTTGGCCAAGTTTTAACATAAATGATGAGAAATATGTCATTTTGCATGTCACCACAAAAATAACATAATCCCAGCCTATTTATCTCACAGTACTGGAACATCTTTGGAGTTGAGCGCTGTATTTAACAAGACAGACCACTTTTTCACATGATACAATTGTTTGTTGCATGTCAACCTCATTCCCTCTCGCCACAGCATATACCTCAATATGCTCAGGTCATTGTTGAGCAAATAGTTGTGTAGTTTATGATGGATAAGACTACACAAATATACACATGGTAACATCGTATATGATAGATAATGTTATCCACTGCTCCATGGATTGCTTTCTTGCCAGCTTCATTGAAAACAAATGCACATGGCCTGGAGGAGGGTTAGCAAAACAGTGGAAAAGCGACCGGACTTGCATAGTTCCCCTTTAATAGTAACTATATTCCATTTAGGTGATGGACTACATTGTCATGGTCATGGTATTGAGCATGGTATTGTGCATACAGACCAAAAGATATGGCTTACTGACTGACCCTTGATAGAACTGAGCCATCATAATATCGAGTGTTAGAGATGTGTCATACAGTGATGCATACATTCTCACTTCAAACATCCGGTCATGATTTCTGAGCAGGCCATTTCTCCATCAATCTATCCGTGCATCGTCTTGTATGGTTGTGGGGAGCTGGAGCCAATCACAGCTGACACAGTTTGCAGGCATGGTATGCCCTGGACAAGTCAGCAGTCTATCACAGGGCCAACATACAATGCACACACACTCACACTTCTAGTGAAGCATGCATTCTTCAATTTTCAGACTAGCTAGTCTAGTCTACACGAACTGATGAAGCCATTCGGATAAAGGGCGAAATGTCTTCAAGACAAAAACTAAGTCCAGTTGACTTGATTCAATTGCCTAGAGATTCTTCAATTTTAGATTCCCTGGGTTTGAGTTTAGCAACTGCTAAAAAACACGTAGCTACCTTGTAGCTACCATACTGATGTGTCAGGTTTAAACAGGATTGCTACCTTTTTTCATCAGGTTTAAACAGGAATAACTGGCTTATTGGTGACTGTGTTTAATTAAAAAATCTCCCATATTCTACAGCTCACGGCTGACAGACAAGACATACAGACTTTGAACCTGGCGAAAAAAAAGTTGTAAAAACCTTGGTTTTCAGATGAAGAGTTAAAGGCTAGGCAGATATGGAACAATAAAATCCTGTCTTCAAGTGTTGATCAGTAGATTAGTTTTATATCCCAACATGTTTGCGCCTGGCCTCTGAGTCTCAAGTAGAAAGAGATATACATCACAAAAAGTACATCACATCAACTGATGCTGGATTTGTCTGTATGCCTGTGTGTGCACAAGCGAGTGTGTTCACATGTCTGATGTGGTTTTCCTCTGTAATTAAAGTCCTTTAGAAGCCAGTGCACCTGGTCTTGAATGAGCCCTTATGGCACAGACAGACACCATCTATCAACCTCTCATGGCACATCTAACACCACTAATAATCACACTCAAAGAGAGAGACAGACTGTCTGATTAACAGGCCAGCAGACAGACAGTGAGGCATGAAGAAAGAGGGAGAAACGTGGTCAAAACAGCAGAAAAGAGCAACAAGTAGAGGTACAAATAGACACAGGGGATAGAGAATACCGAACAGCTAACAGACACAAAGATAAGCATGTGTGAATGAACAGGCAAATTAGCAGACAAAACAAGGAGAGACTGACATATTACCAAAATATACAAAGTGCAACACAGACAGACAACCTGACAGGAGGACAGACTTGTCTATACATGCACAGTGTTAGCCACCATCCCTCCGTCTTTTCTGTGTGGATAAAGGACAGTGATAATCATTTTTTAAATGTATTAGTCAATACAACATGGCGAGAGTACCTTATAATATCATACAACTGCTTACACTCAGACTATGCATTAGGTTGCATGTGACTGCATGCACATTGAGTGGTCACATCCTATGGCAGAGACACAAGGGCAGGACCCATGACTGTCTTAGAGTCCTCCTCTGTTCTTCTCCCCTTTGTGGAAGATAGCGATAAATCATTAATAGGCTCACCACTGCTTTGTGTGTGTGTGTGTGTGTACGGGGATTTCTGCCTTCTGCCCCTTGGCTTCTATCACTGTAATACTGTTCACATCCCATTTCTGCTGTACACGCGCACGCGCGCACAGACACAGACACACACACACAAACACACACAGATTTTTCTTCATAGGCAGCAGAAGCATCATCTTGTTCATGCTCATAAATAATTTCCTGCAGCTCAAGACTGGCCTGGAAACCTGTCTTTCACTCCATGCCATCCACTCCCCCTCTCCAAGTACAACTCTCTCTCTTTCTCTCTCTGACTTCCTGCCATCTCCTCCCCCTCTCCCACTGATCCCTCTGTCTCTTCCTCTCTGTCACTACCTCCACCACCATGCTCTCTTTGGCTCTGTGCCCCCCCCCCACTCCCCAGTCGACCTTCCTCTTGTACGACGATCCCCTATCCCCTTCTCCCGTGCTTTACTTGTAAATCAGGAAAACTCTCAACAGCAGTGGAGGGGGGCTGGGGTGATCCGACGGGTCAGAATACGCATCAAAACCACACTGCCTGGAGCGCATTAGACAGGGTCCTGGCTCTGCATCTCCATGCTGTCAAGCGATAAAGAGTGTGTGGCACTCAATTTACATTTAGGCCATTGGCAGGCAATTTCCCTGTCCAAACAACACCATACTAAAACTGCATCATCAAGTATTTGATGTGCTACTGATGGAATAAAACAATATCAATGTGAATGCAACTGATCACATATCAAATCAGACAATACAAGTTATAAAAAGGCTGTTGGTGGTTAGGCAAGCATAGTTTCAAATGTCAAAGTTGTCAGACTTCAGAACTGCACAGACTCACAGTAAGGCCATCTTAACATCTCTGTGTAGGATTTAACAAAAATTTAGCTTTCAATTCAGGGTCAAGTGAAACCCAATAGCAACAATCAGTCTCTCTATATCTTAAATGGCCCCATCCCACATTTGACTGATCTTTGAAAATCTAGTTAGTACAATAACTTTATTAAAACTGCACAGATCAGTATTTTTCTATCAACTCTGATGCTGTTCTTTAAGACACACAAACAATTACCACACTACTCTGCAGCTCCGTTCAGCTACATGTAGCATTTTAGTTCTCTTTAGGTCATTGTTATGGTTTTTAGGCATAAACTCTCCTCTCAAAATTTTGTTCCTGTGGCAGCAAGCAGGAGCCAAGCAAAAGAAATATAATCTAAAACCAACCAAATATGTATAATGGACCAAGCAGAATTTAAACCTACCGTTACCAACAAAATGTGATTTTATTTCTTGCTTTCCAACTGTCTCCCTGTCAAAGTAAATCTCAGCTAGATTTTCCCCACACGCCTGCTCTCCTTGCCTTCTTTTTGTCCATCATCTCTATCTCCCAGTGACCTCCTTAGTGACAAATTTCATGTTTCACTCCTCACTCTCTCATTATACTCCAGTATTACCATCTTCTATAACAAGACAATGTAAGGGCAGGTATGGTTTTGGAAGAAATGGAGGGATGGGTACTTCAATCAACATGGAGAAGTCAGTATACTGTGCATGTGCATTATTTTATGGATAGAAAAATTCAAGCAAAGCAAAAATAAACAGTATGCAATTATTATTTGCCCTTTGGGAAGATCTCCATTGCTGTTCATGACTGATAAGTGAGTTCCCTCTCTTCAACATGTCTTTGTGAAATTGGTGGTGCAGGAATATTTACACTGTGGTAATTATTTGCAGGCAAGGACCCGAGGAACAGTAATCAGGAAGCTAAACGCAAACATGCTAGTTACCAAAAAACATGTTAGAAATATCAAGCTACAGCAGCCTCCAAGCTCCAAGTTGCTAAGGGAAAGTTATGTCTAGAGTAGAGAGTTTCTGGGTGGAGTTTCCATGTTCTTCCTGTGCCTGTGTGGGCTCTGTGGTCTGGCCTCCTCCCAGAGTCCAAAGACATGCATACTAGGTCAGCTGATGACTCTGAATTGCCTGTAGGTGTAAATTTGAGTATCGTTCGTCTCTATGTGTCAGCCCTGTCCAGGGGCTGGGATTGGCTCCCTAGCCCCCTGTGGTATAACCAATGGAAGGATAGATGGGACATCACCTGTAGTGAAATTGTCTACAAATTATCTTTTATACAACAGGTCCATTTCTGGTGTGTCAGGGTTAAAAGTGGATGGTGTGCCACACACACAACAACATACAATAGCTTCCTTTATTTTGGCCTCTGCAATACAAATTTCATGAAATTTCAACTTCATGCTTTCCATTATTTCCTTTGTCTCTGAGACACAAACTAACGATAGTAGCAATTCCATTGCATTAATATATTAAACTAATGCTGCAAACATATACAGCAGTTGTGCATTAGGAATGATATCATTATATCTCAACAGTAAAACTATATGACTTTCTATGTAAGGATAGTAGGCTATGGTATGTTATGGCCACCTTGTTAATGCTTGGAGTGTAATGCCCATGAGACAAAGTTAGACTATTAGGGGGCTCTGTTATAATAATACCAAATGTACTTGTGCATCCACAGAAAACACAGCAAGTCAGGAGGAGATAGGACTGAGAGATGGAGGGGAGAGGAGGGTGAGAAAGAAACGGGAAGAGGGAGGCAGGTAGGGTCTGAGGATGAGTGTCTGGTCCCTAAGGCTGCATGTGTATGTGTGGATAGTGTGTGTGCGTGTGTGTTTCCATCAGCATACTCTCACAGCTCAATAATGATAAATAAGTCAACCTCCTCTCTCCTCCCCTCAACCCCTCTCCCTGCTCCTGTCACATGCACCCCTCCTCTGTTCACCCCCCCCCTACACTCCCAGTGGTAATGAAGCAACAGTAGGTACTATCTGACAACTGTGCAGACCAGAGTTTCATCTATATTCATTCTGCTGTAGTGGGCCACCACAGTAAGACCCCATCTAACTCTGAATGACAAAACAACATCCATCCATCTCCGGTTCTCCCTCTTCCTGTCCACTGTATCTCACCAAAATATTCCTCATTCCTCAGCATTGGCTGACCAAGTAAGAACCCTATACACTGTAATATACTACCATATATTATGATGTCATATGGAAGGCACTTGATTCAATGCAAAGCAAAATCTAAACAAGTAAAGTATCTAGTTACCATGTCTACAATGAATTAAGAAGAAAACAGAGTAGTACTAACTTTTCCAGGTGGTAAGATAGTTTGACACTGCAGTGCTAGTGGGAAAATGTTTTGTGGACTAATGAAAGATTGAACTGTTAGGGAAAGACATGTGGCCCTATAGTGGAAAAATGTTGCTGCCTACCAACATGAAAACATTGTTCCAAAGGTGAGGTATGAGAGAGGATCATAATTCAGGGCTTTGTTGCCTGGGGGCCCACACAATTTCCCATCATGGATGGGACATTGTATTCCCAAATTCATTAAAGAATCTTGCAGGACAGCTTTCCAACAATATTCTCCTAACAAGCCTTAGAACATTTTATATACAGTTTTGTTTACATGATCACAGTTTGTTTTACTAAGTGCTTGTGACATCTCACATGTGGCTTTGACTCACAACTGAACATTTGGTCCACTTCATAAAAAATGGAGACATATATTGTGTAAATACAGTTCCATCTCAGATTTTAGTAACATTGTTGCATTACCTGTTAATTATACATTTTATGGCACAACTTTACTTGTTGTGATTTAGTAATAATAAGAAGGAAAGAATAATTAAATAGAAAAAGAGATGAGATGGAGAAAAAAATGGAAAAAAAAAGGAAGCCAGGAAAAAGAAAAGAGCTACGTATATTTCTGCTGGTGCTTTTGCTCCAACCACTGTATGTGTGTGTCTGGAGGGTCCTAATTGCTGCTGAGGTCAGGCTGCTGAGCAGTAAAGGGTTGTGTTTGATGCAGGTAAGAGTGTGTGTGTGTGTGTGTGTGTGTGTGTGTGTGTGTGTGTGTGTGTGTGTGTGTGTGTGTGTGTGTGTGTGTGTGTGTGTGTGCGCATGTGTGTGTGACTGCTCTGCATGCCCTTGACTTGCAGCTGGCAAACAACGCTTTAGGCTCCCACAGCTGCCTCATCATTACTGTTCACAGGGATCCCCTGCCACACACTTGCGCATACACACACATACACACACACATACTCGAAGGCACACACAGTGAGAGAGACTTAGTCACAGCTACACAGGCACAGACACAAAAACAGACACACGCAGACATACACAGAGACACTCACCCCTTCCCGCAGGCTCCTCATTAAGCCAGTGTAGGCGGCAGCGGGAACGAACCACAGTCCCTCTGGGGAGCCTCTCTTCTCTTCCTGATAGAGAGGCATAGAAAAGACAGGGAGAAAGGGTGAGAGGAGAGAGGAGGGGGTACAGATGGGGGGCGGGGGCAGTGCAGAAGTAGAGTGGGAGTGAGAGGAAGGCAGTGAGGTAACGTGGAAGAGATGCAAGTAAAGAGAAGTGAGGAAAAGGGCAAGAAAGGGCCAAGTAGGGGGGGAGAGATGGGAGCAAGAGGTGCCGTGACATCTTGATTACTTAGTTACCGTCTGTGCATGAACGCGCTTTCATAGCTATTTAAATTCAGTTGATTCTTTTCTTCAAAATATTGATTTTACTTAGAAACACAGTTTGTGCGAACAGTATACATAATGTTTTCTTCAATTTTTCCAGTTGGTGTACTTAAACATCTCAGTCTTATTATTTTGTAAGAGGCAGCAAAAAAGACTTTCACCATACTCATAAAACTTTTCATTAAAAATTCACAGCCCTCCAGAAACTTCCCCAAATTGTCCCTCAAGACACTTCAACTGGTGAAAAATGCCCATGACCAAGGTAGTTCCTTCAAAGCCAATTAAAATCCAATCCTATGGTACTGTGTAAATCAAAGAAGCAAATTGTCACATGTAAACATAAAATTATGTTTCAATTATTCAGCTGATCACGTTGAATAAGTGTACTACTTTTCCTAACAAAGCACAGTATATACAGTATAGTTTCAAAGCAGCAGTCATTATATTCCACAAAATTTGGATTATTTCAACCAGTATTTTAATTTTTTTTATGAAAAACTGCTCTGAAACATTGCTACTGTGTAATGCTCCAGGCTATATCTAACCTTGAGGATAAAGACAGCACTAGAGGCTATAGCTAATCGTTGTCATTGACTGGTGCTGCAGAGGAACAGAGGAGCAAACCAGATGATTTTACTGGGGGACATTCTAAGAGCCATTTAAAATGATTCCAATAAAACTGTTTCTCCTGACACTAAATGCGCAAAAAGTATTCACCTATTAGGGCAATTTCAAAGTCTTAAGGGTTTTCATTAAAACTAGCTACCACTGGTGCTGTTTTGTATTACTGTATTCAATGAATGGTTGTGCAGTGAATGATGACTCAGAGAACTGAATATGTCTAACTTACCTAACTGTATCCATCATATGGGAATCGATAGTCAAATTACTTTTTTATTTAAGCCTCAAAACAGTACAAGGTCCAATAAATAATAATCACCTTCCTTGTGTTTGTCTCTATCAAATCCCTACAATATGTTGTCTTAGCTGTACAACATCCGGCACAGGGACTGTGCAACACAAGTAATGTAAGCTCCTCTGTGCCTCTCCCAGAGAGAGAAAGGAGAGGCCTGAAACTGTGGATTTTCCTTAGCTTTTGAATTTACCCTTAAAAGTACAAATAAACTTACCACACCTAAATCTTCATTCACTAAATTGTGGAAATACTCAGATCAAGAACACTTTGTCACCCTAAAACATCAGTTAATTCTGAAATTATTATTTGTTAACAACACATTGCCATCAATGGAATATCCCAGCTCCTGGCTTTAAAGTGTCTAAAGGACACTGATGTGATATTCCACAGCTTCAGGAGTGTAATAAGTGTAATCAACCAGGGTGATTGATTTTTCAAGGTTATCCATCAGTCGTGCAAATAAATATCTTATACTTAATCGATTTGTTCAGTTAGACTGAGGTTAACCGGAGATAAATTGGGATAACCTTTTTTAATGAAGTCAAATGAGTTTTGTGGTCTGCTCCAATCTTTGTTTTGTAATTTTCAGGGCTGGGGGTCAATTCAGTTAAGTCAACATTTGTAAATGTAGGCTTTACTGCCAAAGCATAGAGCTCTCCTTTTAATTTTTCTTTCACACAAGAGCTCACCAATGTCTTTGGATTTTCTTGCATTTGGCATCAGCCATTGAAACTCATTGCACATTAATTGCATTATTGAATACTGTTTACAGAGCGAACTAGATGTAAACAACTTATCAGTATGCAAGCCTGCTCCTGTTGGAGGTTGTTCTCAGCAGAACAAACAGCAAGTGGGTTATTGTATTTCCCGCATGTAGTAATATGAACCAATCAATGAATTTAATGACTTTTTCTGATTAGGTCATTAACAGGTCAAGTATGTAGTAGTAGGTCTCAGAAACATTGAGAGCATTTCTCTGAGATTTATTTGAGGACACTAACACACTACAGGATACAGATTAGATCAACCATGTTTGATAGAAATAGGAAGTCTCTAAAAAGCCAGGCCAGATCACTGTTTCTTTCAAGTATGGTCATCTCGAGTGATGTACAAAACAGAAAATGCTATAATTATGCTGTATGTGTGCACATCTATAATCAGACATCAAACTATGAGGATTATGCTCCCAATGATTTTGTACAACGAGTCAATGACTGATTGCTACAGAAAATGACAACTTTCTTTGATTGATTATTTGTCAGTATGAAATGTACTTTTTGCTCTAATTTAAGACAAGGGTTTTTCTTATTAAAATGTTTTTTACCATGTTTACTCAGCTTGAATAAGATTGTGCATATGTTTGATATGTTAATGAAGCACATCTGATATGCGTAAGTTGTATTTTTATAACTGTGATGCCTGAAAAGGGGGACTGTGTTCATATCTGGCTTGACATTGACTGACATGTATGAAGGTGTATTATATTTATTCTTTCACTCCTTTGCTTGTTATGTATAAAGTGTTTAGTAGGCCCATGTGGGCTGGATACCTTTTTGTTTCTTAGCGTCTGAGACTTAAATCAAATCATATTACTTTATCTATAATACTAATCTACTAAAAGTCTGTGTTGGCGTGTCAAATAAAAGAACCTTTAAAAATGTGGGGGGAGAGGAACACTCCTGTTGACAGAGTCATGCAGAGTCTACCTGAGATGCAATGAGGTAGAGGAACTCTCCAAGTGGTGGCAGCAGGAACTGTTTTACTTTATTATTCCTTAGATTATCCCTCAACAGGTCTGTCAATGTGGACACAGCCTGAAAAGAGAAATGAGAAGGCAATACAGTTTTATCAATACTTTGTTCTTTGTTGTTGCAAATTACCTAGAAAACCAGGATCTGTAAAACTGACACCAGCAAAGCAAATAATTTGTTTCAGTATTTGCATTTCAGATAATCAGATTACATTTGGCTCATATAAACCACTGATTTCAAACACAGATTTCTGCTATATTATTACAAGCATTAGACTGATAAACTGGCCAGGACATTATCGGTAAAAATTGGTTTGTTCCAGATATATCAGTGCCCGTGCATATGTTGGCATTTGTGTAAGACGAAATGCCAAATTAGTTCTGCAGCAATTATGTAAAAAGTGTCTCAGAGGGAACAAGTTGACTTTTACACAGTAAAATGTTCAGTTGTTTACTCCATCACAAACAAAAACCACCCGATCGAAGAATACATATCAAGGTTTGCGAACGCTATCTGTTTACCTATTAACTGCATGTAGTCCTATATGTGGATGTGGATGTTGTTAAACTCTCCATCTCACCTCTACATAGTGCTGAGGAGCATGTTTAGTCAGAGTCAGAATGAGTAAGTGCTCTACTAACCAGTTAAACAATTCATCACGGAATGAATATAGTGAGCAGAATGAATATAGATGAAACTCTGGTCTGCACAGTTGTCAGCTAGTACCTACTCCATCACTGCTCTGGTGCTAAAGAAGGTTTCATTCAGTTTTCCTTTGCACATCACTGTTAATTTTCTATTAAATTATTTTTGATCTACTTTGCAAATTCCCTGTTTATTCTTTTATCTATTCACTTCTTAATATTATTACTTTTCAATAGTAGTTTTTACTTTTTCTTTTTTTTTACTTATTTACTGACTCTTTCCGATTGTGTGTTGTGCAATCGAAACAAAGCAATTTCCCTGTGGGGATCATTAAAGTTTTTCTGATTCCAATTCTGATAGAGTGAGAAATGGAAGATAAAACAACAGTGAAAAGGAAGACGAAGAGGGAATGCATAAAACCGATAGAAAAAGGATGAATGAAGAAAAGAAAGACAGAGAATAGAAAAAAGGGGACCGCGAAAGAGGGAGTATTACAGTGAGAGATATAAGCTAGAGAGCAGCAACGACAATCTCAGTGAAAACCACTAAAATACATACACAAACAGACACATACTGAACTACATGGTAAAGGAAACACATATGCACACACATTAACATTTACACATGTGTATTTGTGTATTCCCAGCATTAAGTACATGCACACACATATTGTAACTACATACACAAATTCATGCAATCATATGCACTTGTAAGAAATGCATGCGTGCGTGCGCACACACACACACAGAAAGTGAGAGAGCTAAGTATATGCAGAGACAGCCTTGCTGGCTCGCTGCTTCTTGGAATTAGCATTACTGCCAGCTTCCCCTCTCTGTGATCTGATGCAAGTTCTGCCTTACTCCTCTATCTCTGCCTTCTCCAGTTTTTCTTTCTCCATCCATTTCTGTTCTCTCTCTCTTTCCTCTGTTGCTTTTCTACCTACTTCTGTATTTTCCTCTGCTCTACTTTTTTAGTGCCTTCAATGTACCTATCACATAATATCTCTCACTCACCTACATATTTCTTTCACACTTGCTGGTTTTCTCTGTCTCTAACCTCCTGTCTCTCTTTCTCATCGTAGGGTGAGAAGTGGTAACAGTCTGTTTGTCATGTTCTCTCTCGACATATCTTTTCCTTTCCCTAAAAGGGTTATTCCTTCCTTTTATTTGTGCCCAAGAACTGGAGTGTCCTCATACTGAGCCTTCCAAGAGAAAAATACAGTATCAAGTTTGCAACTGGAATCTTGAGTACGTGTAAGCATCATTACTAACACTTGAAGATTTAGGCAAACTGTTTTTTTGAGGTAACCTTATTTAAACATATTTATACGTAGACTATGAACTCACAAAGTGTTGCATCACCATTAACCCAGTATGTTAATGGCGCACATGTGCTGCTGGGTTTCTGCCTATTTCCCACATTACTGCTATATCCTCTCTCTCGCTCCCCTCCTGCAACAAAACCACTAATAATATAAATAGCTGAGAGGGGAGTTTAGATTGTGGGGTGTGTTTGAAACTGGCCACACAGCTGCTCTCAGGCAGAGGGTGCTGAAAGGCACCGCTGTGCAACCAGCCAGAGTGAAAAAGCAAACCGGCACACAGATGCATGCACACAACTATTTTCCCCCAAAACACATTATCATTATCTCAGCATCAACACTCCCTCAGATCAAACGATGCACATGAATGCACACACACAAAAACATATGCACTGAATTTACATGCATAAAACACTCAAATAATGGCACAGAGAATAAAAAGATGTACCAACACAGCACCTACAAGTTGGCCCATACACACAGATATGACGGACAGAAACTGTGCACATGAGCAGTTACTATGTGTCTTCACTTTGGGCAGCCAGATGTGTGAAAGAATACAGATGGCAGGGGAAGACATTTGAAGTAGAAACTCAACATGACTTCAGTGTTTTATCATATACAACATATAAGGTTCGTTTCTGCTGAGCTGTGGGTGGACATCCAGGTTTCCTCCTAAATTCACATGTTAGCTTTTCGTGAGATGACCTATGATTGATCTTTATATGTATATATTTGACCTTTTGTCTATATGTTCTCAAGTGGCTCATGACATATGTGACAAACTGCATGGCATCAACTGTATACTATACTAACCCTTCTATTTTAATGGTTTTAATGGTAATGAACTAAACACCTAATTCACATGTTGTATGATTTAGATTAAAACAGCCCTCTGAATACTGTTCATTAAGATTGTTGTAAGCTGTTCAAAGCATTCAGAGCACATATCCTCATGAACCAACCTACACTGTAGAAGCTTCACAGGCTAAACTGCATAAAACTTTTTAAGTGAAAATGTTTTCTAGTTGGTTTCAAAGATACAGTTTCCCCTAAGTCGCATGAGAAAAGTTTTAAGCTTGCATTAGTAGTATTAACCCATAAAATGTTATTCTTGTTTAATTCTTTTTGGAAAGAGAGACAGAGGGAGTGTTGGATAAAGACAGACTAAAGACAAAAGAGAAAGGAGCAGACCATCCGAAACCATACAGTAAGACAGGAAGAGAGACAGAAAATGAGAGACAGGTGTGTGTGTGTGTGTGTGTGTGTGTGTGTGTGTGTGTGTGTGTGTGTGTGTGTGGTGGGGGGGGGGGGGGGGGGGGAG
>OMNW01013484.1:23153-50700 GCA_900303245.1 Selene dorsalis | reverse complement strand
CACATATTTCTGGTGAAGGTGTGAAAATAAATGGCTGGCAAGTATAGTATATAACATTAACAATTCATTATGTTGTGTTAGAGTTTACAAACTGAAAAAATAAGGTTATTTTACAATCTGAGTGTCACTCCGCAAAGAGTAAGGACTGTCACGCTGCTTTACAGTGTTGTGGTCTAAAATCTCCCTTAAACTGCAAAAATAAACCAAGCCAGTAGTGATGCAACAATATTTCAACAAGGATTCTGAGAAAATCCATGTTTTCCTACCAGTGTTGAGTTAATCATCCTGTTAGCAATAACTTTATGTCCAGCCACACAGCAGAGGTAACACAGCAGGTTGAGTTTGGAACGAGTGGCTGTGGAGGCAGGAGCAGTAGCAACAGAGGGGGATAGAGGAATGGAGGGATTCTGTTCTTCAAGGGATGAACAGAGCTGTGACAGGAACACGTTCCACTCTTTGCCACTCAGGGACTGTAGCTTCTCAGCTGTGGAGAGTGGATGAGAGGAGAGGAGAGGAGAGGAGAAGCCATATACTGAGAACCTTTGGATTTACTCTACACTAAATTTTTCAATACTGACCCAAAAACAATTATACCTGAATGTGCTGATACGCAAAGGGTTTTAGGATCAAACCGCACAGGAGGACTCTTAAAAATCTGGTGAACGGAAAGAAACAACGTAAAGTCTAAATTCCCGTGTAATGATTTTTCATCCTTCCTGTTAGCTATGTAGCTTATGTATAAAATATTTTTATTATAGAGTTTTTACAGGCTGTAAAAACAGATGCAGCATAAAAGTATCCAAAAACACTCTGAAATGTAAAGAAGCATAAGAATGTGTCTAACAACATTCCATACAAATACCTTGGGGTTGTCCATGACTGGAGTGACAGTGAGATCAGAATGAGTATGGAGAAGAGTTTTCACAATGGATGTAAAGTCAGTACCAGTAGTGGCCTTGGAGCAGGAAAAAGAAAAACAGAAGAGAAGCAGAATCAATCTCAGCAAATGACTGAATTACATTTAACAGCTTTTTGCAGATTTCAGAGAAGATGGTATACCTGGGGAACAGGGGTCTGATTTGGAGAGTCGGAGATATTACAGGTCCTTCTTGAGTTGACATGGGAGTGACAGGAAAAGAATATGAAAATATCAAGCTATGATATAATGTAATATAATGTAATGTACAGATAATGAATACCTGAGCATAAAAATGGCCTCAGTGTTGTCATCATCCATACCACTCTTTGGCCTGAGGTCTGATACATCTGGAGGAAGAAACACACAGGACGGAATCAGATGTTCTGTGGAATGCTACTGTATGACACATACATCTGGAAAACATGCCTAGTAAATGCCACACATGTTTATAAAAGCTGTATGGATGCTACTGTACATCTCACTTGCAGGGGTTCAATAAAAAAAATTTCATTACATACAGAGGAAACATAAATTATGGGTAATATTTCAACTCTCATTTGTAATTTGAAACAAGCAAAAATAAACACAGTAGACATCAGTGAATGTGAATCAGTGAGTGTGTTACCTAGTGTGAATGACTTATGGGGCTGCAGCGTGAAGCATATCTGTTGCGCCCCAATAAGCTTGGGGTCATCTTCTTCCTGCCCCTCCACTCTTCTCTTCTTTCCCACTTTCCTGTCCAATATATGGTGGTTCTGTAAGGCTCCACATGTAGTGTGTCTAACTACTTGTTGGCCATCAGTCTGTCTGCCACTTGTTGCAGTTACCATCTGTGATGAAATTAGTTTCTCACACTTCCTATGGGATGGCTGGGTAAACGTTAAGTGGCTGTTTAGATGCTTATCAGTTTGTACTTGATATAAAGAGTCAGAAATCCTAGTTTGACCAACTTCCTCAGAACAACAAATTTTCTCTGAATGTCCTTCTTCATCCCCCTCTTCTCCCTCTCCCTCTCCCTCATCTTCCTTTTCTTCTTCCTCCATCAGTATGGGTGTCCAGAAGGAATGATTGAGCAACTCTGGCCAGGCCATCCTAAAAAAGAAAATACTGAATTTAAGTAAATTTCATGGAGACTCTCTAAATGTCTATTGTTAAGCTTTGTAAATAAAACTTGACTGACTGACATTTGAAATGTGTTTAATTTTGTTGGAGGTATGGACATTATATTGTTTGCACCCATCTATTCATCCATTGCTCTTGTATTGTTATTATAATCAAATCAAAGATTCCCAGCCCGATGCGATGAAATGTTGTAAAATGTTGCGATGCAAAAGTAGAATAGTGTGTGGGTGTCTATGAACCTGACCTCTCATTTGGGTTTTTTCTGAGCAAGCCTTTTAGAAGACTTTGGAAGTCTTCACTGGGAGGGTCAATAGAAAACACTGTATCAAAAAACAAACAAAATATTTTTATAATTAAACATACAAACAAAATACTGATACTCTAGAACAGCAACATGTAAGACAAAGCTGTGCTCAATAAAACATTACACTACTACTAACATTGTCTTTGCTAAATAGCAACAAAAAAGTTAACCTCACATCACTTTACATCTAGGTGAATGTGTCTGTGAGCAAGTGCATAGTATGAGTGTTCATACATGAGTATGTATTACCTGTCTGTCTGGGAGGTGGTGGTTCCTGATATAAAATCATCTCTTTCAGTTCAGTGTAGCTATCAGAACAGAATGGAGGTTTACCTGGGCAACAAAGACAGTTGAGGTTTAGGTTTACAATAGAACTGTATCCTATTTTATAATAACTGCTGTACTGTTTCACCTTTCTGTAGTTTAACCTTTTATAATTGAGTCATCAGTGTTAACTATTTTAATTCTATTTCCTAATAATATACAATTTTCATCATCACAATCACCATGAATTATGAGTACCCACTATACAATAAACATGAGGAAAACATTCTTACACTAGTATATACTGATGTGTACTTATTCATATATTATATCATATTCATTGTATGCATGTGTCAGCATGTGTGTGCATGTAGATACCAGTGTACATGTAGTAGAGTATACACCCTAGAGCCCAGAGATCAGAGCTCATACTGGTATCTGATCCTTGCAAAACCTCTGGAGCGCTGTAAGTTGGAGAACCTGAAAATATATGTCACAACACTAGCCGTTAATTCTCATGATAAACAAAGATGTTATGATGAAAAGCTTTAGTGAAATCTGAGTTTTGTATTCTTGGCTTTCATCGTCCACACTGTGATGCTAATTAACATATTGATTAATGTTAAAAACCAATTTCTTCAATTACTGACAGAAAGTGGGACCCTTAGTTATCAGAGAATACAATTCCCCAAGACATGTTCTCAGCTTCAAGTTTCTGATGTGATCACCATGTTAAAACAACAACTACTCCATTGCCCTTTTGCTCCTGTCATTTTGAATTCACCCACACAAAAAGTGTTTTTGTTATGACCTAAAATACATCTCCTGTTGTTGCAAACCCAGTTGTCTGGCCAGTAGTCTTCCCCTAAAGGCTTTCCACCCTGTCTGTCCATATGTTTCCCAGCTGCTAATTTGTTTCCCAAAGTATGTAAGGTAAGCTAAGGTAAAGCAAGCTATATAAGCTCAATTTAACTGGAGCCATCAAAAAGTTTTATATCTCTGGACTCCTCTTTGCTAATCTACTGGTTATCTTCTCCATCAATCAATAATGCAGTACAAAGAGAAGCAACATGATTAAAAGATGGTCATTTGACCTTTTAATCTTCTCCTCATGTTATCAAAGTTCTCCTTGCCATCTCTCTCCCCTGCCTCCTCGGATGTAGAGAGCTGGGAAAAGAGATCCTCCAGTGTTTCTCCCTCTGCCCTGGACTGACAGAAGTTACCAAACTTCAGGATGCCACTACCATCCAGTAGAATCTATGGATGACAAAAGGAGAGTTGATGTGTCCATAAGACAATGGTAATTTTTGCTGTAACATTGATACACACTGTGACATATACAAACCTTAGCAGGGGTTAAATCTGAGAAAATTATTCCTAATTCATGGATGTGTATCAGTCCTCTGACCAAGTCCCATCCAAACCGCCTCACAACATCTTCAGATAGACATCCATCCTGACTAATTACAGACTCCACTGAACCACCTAACAAGAACAGAAAATGGACAGAGAAAAGAGAGCAAGCGTGACAGAAAGAGAAAATATGAGAGAAAAAAACAGGTCACTGTACAATCTATACTCTAATAAATAAGTTCTAAGCTTCTATAAGATGCATTTGTCACTTCCCATTATTTGGTGGATGAAATTAATAAGAACATCCCATTTGAAAAAGCATTCTGTTTATCAGGTAAGCCAGAAATAATTACTGACCTGTACAGAGCTCCACTACCAACCACAGGTGGTTACTTGTTTCATACCACTCATAGAAGCATACTATGTTTGGATGATCCAAGTCATGGCTGAGACGAACCTAATATGGAACAGAAACAAGGCCTGACACATAAACAGTAAGTATTCTTCACTGAAAGGCTCAAAAGCTACTGATGCTGAGGTGAGTTACTGCAGTAACGCTAAATCATTTGATTACACTTGTATAATATAACTCAGGCCTCATCTGGCTGCATAAAACAGCAGTCGTAATACCTAAAAAAAATTAAATGAAAACAGGTCTTTATTGTGTCTCAAATAAGTTTAAAAAGTTTAAAGCAGTACGTGGTTAGTGATCTCAGGTCTCTTGGCCTTGTCGGTGCAGATGATGGCCACATAATTCAGATTCCCTCTCCTCCTTCCCTTATAAACAATAGAGCTAGTGCCTGCTCCAAGCTCCTCATACAGGATGTAGTTCTCCATCTGCTGTGGAGAAAAAATCAGTCACAGTTATTAGAAATTTTAAAATGAATTTATCATCAAAGAGAAACAGAAGCAGATAAGTGAAACCTATTCAAATTGTCGTTTATATCGCAACACAAACCGCTTCATTAACATATTCTTACAAAACTAAAACAAATTAGATATATACATATAAACATACCATTGTCATTTGTTGTGTACATACCGTATAGTCGTTCTGTTGGTAACCTAACCATTTAGACTTATGGACTTACATAGCCTGTCTGCTGCAGTAAAACATTACCAGGTGATTATATTATAAGTTAACTAGTTGCACGACACTTAGCTAGTTTTACTCAGTGGGTATGATTTGCGGGCCATACGCAGCTAACCAGACAGGACTCTGTAGTGTTGTGTAGTTATATTAAACGATCGTTGAGTGGAGAAGTTGGCTTTAAAATGGGGAAAGTAAAAACATATTTAACGTTACTTGAACTGTCAAGTTGCAGACAAACGGTTGGCTTGTGTTTAGGCAACCGCTAACTTCATCGACTGTTTCGACGGCAGCTCACTTCTAATGACACAGAGCGAAAACCAAGCGAGGTCACCTGAAAACTGTATGCAACTATCAATCCCTGGAAAGTAGAAATTCGTGTCTGTGTGCTTTTTCTCAAACTTATTGTGGAATTACCTGCTTTGAACTTACCTCTTCAACGACGCGCTGTTTGTTGGCGGAAGAGTGGTGGGCCACGTAATTCCAACTGGAAGAGGGAAGTCTGGAATTCGTCAGATAAAATAAGGGAAGAGTCCTACTCACTAAAACTTGTTAAATATGTATAAAGAACTCAATTTCTCTTTATAAACTATTTCCACCCACACGTGGTGCACACAAAACATTGGTTTTACTGTAAGAGTTGTACTGATTTTTACCGGGTCACCCGGAAATGGCAGATTCCTGCGTTGCTAAGACACAAGAGTCCACACAACAGACAGAGCACAGATGGGATACTTATCGCCATTCAAATGTATGAAATTTTTTTCAAGTATGTTTCACAAGTGTTAGTTGCAAATCCCACAATTTACAAAATACAGATTGTTACAGATACAGATTTGAGAATTTATTTAGGTCCCATTTCAGAGGGTTTTGGATTGCTGTTGTCTTTTTCCTCAAAAATTAAATTATATTCACCCGTTTCCAAAAACAGTAGCCAGCGGTGCATTCAAATAAAAGTGCACAATACTGTATGTACATATGTTTTGTGGTTCACCCTTTTATCTAAAGTACCCCACCCTTTTATCTAAAGTACCCCACCCCTCTCTTTCACACACACACACACACACACACACACCATCTGAGAGTAGAATTACGTCATTTATTGATGAGACCGGCAGTGGGACACAAGGCACCCGTGACATCCTGAATGGATTTCATGCAGTCTGCAACTGACAAGAGTGGCTTGCTTCTGTGCGGGTTGAACCTTTACAATCGACAGCCATTACGGTCAAATCGGGATAACTTAGTCGAGTAGCCTATTCTGATAAAGTTTACCATATGCATACCCATCAACATTAAGGTTTTGCCCGAGAATAAACCCTGCACACAAATCTCAACAGAATATTATAATAACATAAGAAAAAGATGTAGAGCGAATATAAACTGATATATGATTAACAAAGAAAAGGCATCTTAAAATTGGATTGGGAAGTACAGAAGAGCAAGGGACAGTGGAAATCCTGTCAATACAATGAACTTAAAATGAAAAACTTCCTAATCTGTCAGGTTAGTCGAAATGCTAAGAGCACGATTTCTCCCGGCAGCGTTTTAATGTACAAAATAAAAGCAGGAAAGATATTCGTTTAACATACTATATATAATATTCAGACCTTGCTTAAGATAGCAGTTTGTGTTCATTTGGTGTTATGTGTTTATTTTGGACGTATGGGCCTACAACTCCAATATTCATATTTCTATAACAACAATATCTCTTTTATTTACAATATTGATTATCAGCACACTATTTGAATGAGCACCTTAGAATTTGTTTTTGAAGAATAAAACATTAGTTTACCATAGCCACAGTGATAAAAAACTGTTTTGTTGTCACCATCACATGATGGTATCATATTAACAAAATAAAGAATATTATTTCTATGAAAAAACACCTACTTCAGGCCACAGTCTGGCCGTGACGCTGTGATTTATCGAATTTGTCATTTCTTACAAAGCTGTCCATATCTCACATTACATAAACTGTCCAGGCAAGCAGAAAGTATGTAGACTATTTTTTTTTAAGTTATTTGTTTGATATATACAACCAACCCAAACAGACAGGTCAATGTTTGCTTTATTTTGAAAATACTCAACCCGGAAGTTTGTCCATTTTTTTTCTATCTTGACTCAGCTCTGCTCGGCAGCTTTGTTTCCATCAAGTGATTCTGCGTCTACCTTTTAAGGGAAGCAAAAAAAAAAATTTTTTTAAATACTCAGTGAAGTTGTGTAAATGGGCACAGAGCCGACTGAATCACATCCTCTGTGTTTGCCCGTTCACTGGACTTGTTTTTCGCCTGCTAGCAGCGTGATACCTCCTGTAGCGGTCGGATCGTCACGTTTCGGCTCATTTTACTTGGGCAGATAGTGAGTAGTGAGTCGCACTGAGTGAACCGACAGTAGCCTGTAGCTAGTCACCTAAACAGAGAAACAGGTTTATTTCGTGTCCTCGGGGAAGTGTGATCTGTCTACTGAAGCGGTAAGAAGTCTTTCCAGAGTTTCACGCTTGTGTAGATGTAAAGTTTGATGGACGTATGATGATACTAGAGCAGGTGCAAAGTGCCATTTCTAACCCCTGTAGCTTTCAAGAGTAAACTCATGTTAACGTTTGATACTCTGACTTGATCACTAACATTGAAACTGATTTATTTTCTTGTTGCCTTCATCCGTTGAGGATTTAAAGTGTGTGACTTAGATGTGGGTTTTTTTTTAAATGGCCTGTGTGAAGTCCCGGTTTTGCATGAGAATAATCAGTGAGTCTGATCTGTTGCCTGTGTTTTCTGGCCACGCTTTGTCCCACTCAGAAGTGAAAATGTCCAGCCCTTTAGAGTTTGTCACAGCCGCTTGTGGGCACCTTTTAATAAGATTGATTTCAGATTTAGGAAGGCCTAATCCTATTGCAGTAAATCTCTTCAAACCTCCACTCATTAAAAGTAACTGAAGTCCCCTCAGTTCCCATAAGCAGTCTATGCATATTATCACAGGCTGCTACCTCTCAGAGACTGGGCACACCATTCCCATTAATGAATTACCAATATGAATGAAATCATATTTTTCTAAGACAGTTGCTTTTGGAAAGTGTAAACATTTTCCAAAGCTAAAAGTTACCAAATTAAACACAGGCATGTGTCTCTCACACTATAAATATAAATATACTCTTGTTTTTCACTCAAAGAAATCCTATACATTTTGATGCATTCATATTTTCAACATTCCTACATGTTCTGGTCGCCTCTAGAACTACTGAGAGGTCAGTGATTTTCATTTACCACAGTATTACAGCTGAGGAGGAGGGTTTCTTAGCCAGTGCTGAGAAGCTAAATAAGGCTGCAGTTAGTTTTGCCAAGGAACAGCACATGATCTGTGGAGGGCCTGCGTACTGTCTCTCTGCTCGGACACACAGCCAACCTCACTGTTAGAACAGAGAGGTCTGGGAAAGTTCACACAGCCAGGAGCTTGAAAGAGATTTCCAATTTCTGACAGTTAAAGGCACTGACACATAGGCTGTGGGGTGTATTTGTTCTTCTCTGACCTCTGTCTCACCATACACACACACACACACACACACACACACACTCTCACACACACACACACACACACACACACACACGTCAGTTGTGGCACACTCAACATGGTCAAACTTATGATCAACCTTTTACATTCAACAACATCCATCCAGTAGCCATACGTCCATCCATGTTGCACGGGGCTGGAGCCAGAGACGACAACATACAGACGTAAATGTTTTATTGAAATCTTGATCAATAATGACAGTCTCCAGCATGTTCTGCCCTGTCAGCACACAGACATTTAGACTGATGAACTAGTATGAAGGTACATTTATTTGGAGGACAGACCAAAGGTTGCTTTTATGATTGGTATTATCTTAATAGCTCTTGCACACAAGACAAGTCCTGTGGGCTTATGGCTCTCAGAAAGAAAAACAACAAAAAAAAACCCAGAACATTTATTTTCGCACTAGTATTGCACTCTTCAGCCCTTTGACTGATCATGTGACTTTACCTAAATTGAAATAGCAGCTTCCTTTTGTCATACTTCGTCAGCCAGAACTGAGATTGAGCTGAGTGTGTGTCCTTGTGGGTGACCGAGTATAAGATCTCTTTTGTCTGAGAGGAAGATTTGTAGATTTCAGTGTTTGGTAAAGAATTTGTTGCCGTGTGTGGGATAGTGATCAGAGTGAGTGAATGACAATAAAATAGGGGTGGAAAAGTTTTTTTTATTGCTTCATCCTTCTGTCAACACCTGCTTCATGTCACTGAGCTTTAGTGATGTGGTTGGTGACACTGAACTGTAGAGTTGAAATGAACAGAAAGGCTTGGTCGTACTTAAACTTGTACCAAATACTCCAGAAATGTGTGTTTACAATGATAACACTTTTTACGGGTGTCTTAAGACTTTGGGTGGATTTATGGTGTGTGCAAGATAGGAAGATAGAGATGTCAATCAAGCTCTGTCTGCACACGCCCACACTGTCCTTCCTGAGAGACAGGGTTTAATCAAGTGTTAAGTTAAGTGAAAACACTTGTGGGGTAGACTGTTAAAGTATTAAACTACAAATATGTGTTGGTGACCTAAACACTTGAGGTAGGATGTTCACATGATCTGATTTAGATGGAAAAGGAGAGGGGATAAAATGAAACTCAACCCAACCAAGCCCGAGGGGATTGAGGAGAAATCTGAGACCAGGCTGAGTGCATCAGATAAAGCCGTGGTCAAGTAGGTTCAGGTTGAGAATCAAAACTTGCATCCTTTGTAACATTTAATCACACAGTACCTGAGTCTCAGAGCTTTATACCGTTTTAAACATGGCCGCTGTGTAATTAAGCTGTTTCAGTGCATACCCAGGAAAATGTTGATGTCTCGGTTGTATGTATATATATAATAATGTAGCAGCCAATGCTAGTCACCATGGAAGGACTGAGCTGAAATATGGAGCCTTACCCATCTGTCACTGTGGCTCTGACCTGTTTCTCAAGGCAAACCGAGACAGAGTTTCTATAATATGCCTTGAAGCAGTTCTTCAATACCCCGACCCTGGAAGGAATCATCCCCCTGAGTGCTTTATAGCAAAGAACATTTACAGGAAGTTGTTTATGGCGTACACAGTGTTTCCTGCGTTAGAGTAGTGTTCCAGCTCACAGCCGGTCAGTCACAGCATGTGGACATCCTCTAACAGACAGGCAGCCACTGGAGACAGCTTTACATCAGCATGTCCTTCTATATTCCATTAACCAGGTCACACGCAGACACACACATTACACTGGAAACCAGCCAGACTCCCAGTCAGAGCCGTGTACATTATCAGCTACTGAAAGTAAGGAAATCCCCTCAAGCAAGGACAAACCACAGCACTCTGCTGCTCAGAGTTTTGTACAGAATTCACACGTACTGTGAATTGATATATTGACTGTTACCCTGCAGTGCAGTGTTAAAACTTTTAGGCAAACTTGTTACAAATAGTTTATAAGTTCGGTGCATCTGCAGTACTGTTATCTAAAAGTCAGGTTAATCATCAGTAGGAGTTTCAGCAGTTCAATGGTGAAGAGGTAAGGTGTCTTACTTTAGATTATTACATAGGGTTAGGTTATGTAAAATATGTCATCAAAGGGCTCGTCCACAAGCACTGCATTTTTGCCTGGGGCGCAGTCTAAAACTCTTTTCTTGCACTTGATTGCCACTTGTCTCTCGATCAACAGATGGTAGATTGTGGGTGTGAAACAAACACACTTTAGTCACTGAACAGCTGGAGCTGCAGCTAGACTCTGTTTCTAGTCCGGTTGTGTAGTAGAAATTAGCTTTTGAGCAGCAGGCAGTCATGGTCAAAGAAGGCAGGATGATCATCACTTAACTGAATAAACATGGTAACACTGTAACTGTGGTGCACTACTGAAAAAATAATACAAATGGAAGAGGATCTAACGGGAAAACATCAAACACAACAGTCATTTTAGATCAGCTTTTCACTTGCACTGTTCTTTTTGGTCATACCTGCCTACCATAAACACAATAAGACTGTTGAGTTGACAGAATTCCTCACTTATCAGTGCATCATTGAACAGATAGCTCCACAGGAGACTTGCAGAGTCAAGCACACAAACACACACACACAGTGGTATTGAGAATTAAGCTGCTGCCACGTTAATGGTAACTTGTATTCCTTTGTACAGCAAACAAATTTTGAGTGTGATTTTGTAAAAAATCTGCAAATCTGTAATGTTTATATGGGATGTTTGACAGTGTCATGGCAATTATGAATATTTAATCACTGATGCATCATTTCTTGCATGATGATAGATTTAATTTCTCTGAAGTTTGACTTTTGATTTGGGCTTTACACATCAGTCCTGTTTTAACGTCATTTTTACTTGTAGCTTTAACACATCACAGCTTTCAAACACATTTGAAAACTGGTATTGGCCTGTTTTAGGTGTCTGATGCGTGTTGTTTGTGCAGCCGGTGTCAGGCTAGAGAATGATGAGGTCTTATGATCTAAAGATTTTAAGGAGGTCAAGTTGCAACACCAAAACAGTCAGAGTTGCTGAGTTGGGCTTGACTCACTTGTCTTCGGGGTTGACCACAGCTGTGGATGAAAAGAGTTTCAGTGACAGTGGCAGAAGTTCAGGTGGTGTAAACTCTTCCAGGTGCTGGTATAAATATTTGTGGTCAGTGTCGTAATGTCCGTACTGTTGTAGCAGCACAGTCACAAGAAACTGATAAAGAGAAGGTATTGAGAAATATTGATATATTCACGTAGACACTGGATTAAGAATGAAAACTGTCTGAAAACCTTTCTGTACAATAATGGTGAGCTGTAAACACACTAGTAGAACAAGTGGGGTTGTAACTCATGATCACGTTCTTCGTGATCAGATTTCTTAATTATATATTGATGAATGCTTTTCTCTACGTTAAAAACAAAAACAAATCAATAATACTGGAGCTGTTTCTACTCACTACATTATCTGACAAATGTCGTCAGTCAGGGTATCCTCTCATCAGAAGGTAGGTATCAAAAGGTTTTAATTTTAAAGCCTTGCGTATTTTGTCCCATCCACCATATGCGGTCATGTTTGGTGTTAAACATGGTGTCAGAGGAGGCTGTAAAAAAAGTAGGATTGTGTCGACAGTGCTGGTGCACACAAGTGCAGACCTGTCTAATCCTTTTTGGTGGAGTTTCAGTCAGCTCCATCGGTCAGCCCTCCGCTCTCTTTGACCACCAACCAGGTATTAAAATACTTCAGAAGACTTGAACAAGACCTTCAGTGGAGCTTGGTGAAACCCCACTCTGTGTGTGGGTATGTACAATTTCTTAACTGTCACATTAAGTAAAAAATAGTATTTGTGATCTGTTGAAGTGAAGAACCACACCTTGTCCCAAGAGGAAACTTGCATTAACTATTGTGTTCTTGCTCCATTAGTCCATTGAAATCTTTCACTTCCTCTCAACCCAACCCGGTTGTTTAGAGGCTCACTGGGGAACAATGCAGGGTGGGAGTACTGTGACCATAACACATTAGATCCTGATGCTTTTGAGCTTTTATTTGGATATACAGAACTGTCTTGTCAGCATCACTGTCATTATAATGACATCATTTATACAGGGTGCCTGTGATACCATTTGTGTTTGAAGGTTTATGAAGGAAAATGTTATGCTGCAGTCAGATTACAGTTTCAAATCTTGAAAAAAACAAAAACAAACTTGTTTCTAACTTTTCCAGCCTGCTACAGTCATCAGACAAACCGGGGTCCTCGCCTATAGAACAAACATGTCATTGCAGCCGTTTGTTGTCATTAGCAACAGTGTTTGGGCATTTGGACGTCCTCCTAAATAATGGAAACTGCATGACCTAAATTTTGCTCCCCACAAGGCATTAGGTTCTGACTCAATATGTCTAGGAAGAGAGTGGGATGGAAAAAGAAAAATGGTGAGAAACAGATGAATGTGGATAGATACAGGCGAGAGAAAGAACGTACAGACAGAGGAGAGAAAACAAAGTTGTGAAGCGGAAGGAGTGGTGCAACACAACCACATCTGTTTTGTTTTTTTTGGTATGAAAGAAAGTGAGTCGAGATGTACATATCCAGCAGCTTGTCTTCAGAGTTGTGTGTGTGTGTGTGTGTGTTTTGAAGGGTTGACTATTAATAGAAACTTACCCAAGTTCCTCTTCTGTTCTGGGTTGGCTGCTGATATGACTGTGTTTTGTCCGCCTCTTTAGCTCGACGCCCAAGTTACTTCTCATGATGGATACCTCTAAAAATTGCTCATGGTTGTTTTGTCCTGTGCCATCATATGGGATGTCTTGCTGAATTAATGTCCAGACAACCAGCTACTTACTCAACGTAGCTCTGAACACATTTCTGGAGCTGGTTTTTTGATCCTATGATTAGTGTGTGTATTCTTTTACTCATCTGTTCACACAGATCTTTTACATCTGGCCATATTAATTTGCTTCTAATTTCTTACTCTTTGAACTATTCAGTTTGATTCCACAATACACATTAAGGTAAAGACTTTATGAGGGGTAGTAGACACCTGCACAGCACAATTGATTTACAATAAATCACATTTTTGAGGAGATTATAATATTCGGTTTTGGTTGACATTGTGCCTTATAGGCATTTTAAGGCTATACTTAGTGATGATATCACTTGACTGCATTTGTATTGATTTTTTTAATATTTCACCCTACCTTGTTATGTGATTATAAGGGCAACAGGAACACCTCTCTTCATTGCGGTCCAATCTAATACCACTTTCATTAACACAAACATTACCATGGATTACACACTTACTTTGCATCCTCCTAACGCATCATCCACAAATTGAATATTATAGGCTTCCCGAGGATATTATTGATTAGTGGGGCGTTGAATTAGATTATAAACCCATTAAACTGATAACATTGCAAAGTGAAGTCTATCTCTATAATTATCCACACTTGAGCACTGCGTTCTGTTTATGAACCAGTCAGCCATTACACAGATGAGTGTGTCGCTGCGGCTATAAATACTACTGCTTGCAATAACCTAGTGTGAAAGAAAAACATGAAGGGATTTTTCACTTAAAGCATACTGTTCCCACATATTAAACTAATTAGCTTGACTTTTAAACTTTACATACTCCTGTATGATATTTGTATCACACATATTCAGAATCATATTGTAATATTTATGTGCCATTTATGACCGTTATCAGCCATTTATTCCTGTCCTCTTTTTTCTCTTCTCTCTTACAGGTATGCATTGAAAAGCTTCTGTTCGCCCAAGTACGTTGCTCTGTTTCTTCACCTACTCTCTACCTGTTTTGTGCTGGTGAGCAGCCGTCATCGGTTCTGTCCACCTCCAGCCTAATAAAGCCCCTGAGGACAATCCAGTTTTGCACATTTTGGTTTTGTCCAGGTCCAGGTTGTGTTCATGGCTGATCCTGCCTTAAATCAGTAACCACTCAGCGCCAAGCTGGACCCAAAGACCCCGCCTCCCTTCACCTGCTCCATCTCCTCTACCCCGCCCCCTAAACAGCCTCTGCAACATATATACACATCTCAGCTTCATAACCCAGGGCTCCAATTGGCAACTGAGGAAGAGGAAGAGGAGGAGTATGTCAGTGAGGCGAGTCTGCCGGCTGCACTCCGGGAGTTCACGGCCACCTACAGAGATGCAGAGACCATCACTGGTAATGTTGCATGCATATGTTAAAAGCATACATAAACAGAAGAACATACTGTAATCAATGCAGAATCAGCACTAGATGCATAAATGTCAGTTCTTCACATTTTCAGTCACCCCAGTTTTAACCATAAACATCATAATTTAACCCAAGGAAATGTTTCAAATATAAATTGCCTTTACTTTCTAATGGAGAAACACTGTGAGCTTTGAGTCTGTGAAATGAAAGATGGTGTGTGAGGCTGTGAGAAACTGTCCCTCTCTGTGACCCTCTCCTAATATCACATCCTGTCAGTAAAGCAGCTCTATGGGACCTCAGCTTTGTGCATAAGCCATTATGTGAAAGATAGAGAGCTCCCCACGGACTGTGTCTGTCAACTCTTTCACTCGTCTTTAGTTCTTTTTTTCTCCATCCTCATCCTCCTCTCTAGTGGGGCAGAGAGACACTAATGTCCCATCTCCAACATGGGCAGTGTTTAGCTGAATTATGGAACATCTCTTTACAGAATTAACCAAATATATGGTCCAGAATATTTGCTCATTCTGGACAAAATATCCACCAGAACATGTGATGTCTCAGAATAGATTAATGGGCTAATTAAGTTTAAGTTTTTAACTGATTACAGAGCACTCATTGAGAATCAGTCAACAGAGTAAAGCTGAGAATGCAGTATAAGAATGAGTGGGCATTGAAGTAAGTGGTGAGTCCAGCACAGTCTTCTTCTGACTGTCTTGATGAAACCTCTCAAGAAAGTGCAACATAGCTATTCCTCTATTTTAAATGGACCCAGTAAGGAACAGACCCAGTGAAGAGGAAATGGAGCTGAATGCAGCCAAAAGCTACTTTACTAAGGCCACAAAGGTTTCCAAGCACTTGTACAGCACTCGACTAAAGAGTCAGTTCAGCAGTGATTTAGACTATGGCAGTTTTTTACTCACACAGACAGCAGGAAAAAGGCTCTCCCGAGCGTGCTCCTTCCCACCCTTCACCATGACCTCAGTTCCTTGCATTATTTTAACATAACAGCAAGGTCCCTTCAAGGAAAGCATGAAGAAACATTTTAGATTCCTATGGAGTTTCTCACATTTAACATTTACACATGCTTGGCCCTGCCGTTCATCCACCTATCCATCTATTCAGTTGCCAAACCAGCTTATCTTTTCACAGGACAGGGGCCAGGCCAAGGGGATTTGTCAGCTTTTTTTGTTCTAGTTGAGTTCACAGACCTGTGTGATGGCCCAGGAACCTTTACAGTCATCTCTCTGAAAACACTCAAGAATCGAGCGTGAATGTGTGAGCGGGACATGGTTTTCTTGTCTCATTTTCTTCAAGCTCGGGGTATTAGCAGGGTTTAGCGTTACCATAATGAAGGTTTGCACAGATGGTAGTCTCACAGGGCTGATACTTATCATCTTCTGCAGATGGTACAATGCAGTGGATCTGCTGACTTCAAACACTCAGACACGTCATGGAGGCAGAACTAGTACCTCCTAACACACCTCTGCACTGGCTCCTCCACTCAGCTGTGGTGGCAGCAGTTTCCTTACCACAGTACAAATAGTTTTGGAAGAGTCTGACTGACACCTCGGGGCATCAATGCTACGATATAGTTTGTCGTTTTTAGCTCTATTTTGAGCACCATGACACCAGAGCAGCTTCAGCAGAATCAATTGCTAGATGTTGTGTGTGCTTTTGAGGTCCCAGAACTTTTTTTATGGTCAGTGAATCGGTGTGTTAATGGCTACTTATCAATGCATGCTGCTAAACCATGCTTATGTAAGCAGGTGGTGGACAAAGTAAAAGGAGCACACAGTGCAGTATAGTGAAGTCAGTTGCAGTCATCATGCCAAGCCTCTTTAAAGCTTATTATGCCCCGTTGTGTTGAAACTGTTTCTAAATAGATTCTCACTAAGTAAACATTGTCGCTGCTTCACTTTTTTCTTGCTCATGTGCTGAAGCTAAATATAGATTCCAGGTTCATGAGCATTGCTTGGGATTTCAGATCTTAATGCTGTTTGATCTGGTATTGTATAATAATGTTCAGGTCTCCAAAGATTTTTTACTTGGTGGTAAAATGAAAACATTCAGTTCTTGATTGCAAACTTTGTCTCAGAAACTGAGGTGTGACATGGAAATGTACAATAGTGTAACACGTGTATTTTACAAAGTCACGTGAGGAAATTGACACCCATATGCTGTGGTAAGATCTGCTGGAGTTGTGTGGTTTCAACACTAAAGTCATTCAAGGGCAAGGCAGTTGAAGAGGTTAGGTCAGTGCTGCCATCTGCTGGTGTCATGTGAATATTATAACAAACCTACCTTTCCATTCAAAGTTTCATTTACAGTATAAAGTTAATGTTAATGTAAGTTCCTTCTTGTCTCTTTATTTCCTTCTGTCTCATTCTCTCTCCTCCTTCTCTGTCTGTTACTGTCTTCGACTCCCTGTCCAACTCTCTAGTTGAACACTTCCTCACCCCGGGAGAGAGTTTGTGTGGAAGTGTGTATGTGTGTACAACTGCACAAAATCCAGTGGATAAATGAACACAAAGAGCTGAATAGAGCAGCTCGTTGCCATGGGGCAGTTCCTGGGCGTAAGGTTAATTCTCCGTGGTAACCAGCCAACGGTGATGTAAAGAGTTGAGTAACTGTGAAATTATGGGATGCTAGGAGAGGAGAGTGATCAGGAACAAACGGGCGGACAGAGAGGAGACAGAGGACTTGAATGAGACAGAGACAAAGTTATGTAAGTGGACAAACAGAGTGGAGTCCAAACTGCTGAGTGTGCTGCCTGACTCTGATCCAATCACGGCATGCAAAACAGCCATTGTGCAGCGCTTGGTTCTTGTTCACCGTTTGCATCATCAAGCACACACACAGTAGACAGAGCTAACATGAGTAACATGAGACTGAAACTGTATTAACCCGGTGGCGTCTCTATAAAGTGTGTGCTGAGTGCTGAGTAACTCCCTGCTGTTGGAGTAGTGGATTTTATTGGAGGAGTGTAGGCTACTCATTGTGTTGGATTATAAATGAACTCGGGTCTGCCAGATGAGTGCCATTCACGCTAACTTACACTGTTGCCATGGATACAGTGTTTTTGTACATGAAGGTCTGAATGAATTAATGTACAGTTAATGTTTAGTTGGGTTGTCCCAAGAGCGTTTTAGTTGCACTGCATGACGACACTGAGTGGAGTCTTGAAAACACTGATCTCAGTCAGATTGTTTTCAGCCTGAAAGTCAAAGAGTCAAAAAGTATGTAAATGTTGGTTGTGTTCTCTCTTTGTTACAGGCTCGTGAAAGGGTCGTTGTCGGCACATGACGTTACATGTTTACACATCTGATACGGCCACATGTCCTGTCATGCTCGCTACAACACAACACGCTACAAAATGACTCTGTTAACTTTGTCGTACAGTAGGCTACTGTATTTCACTGGAACATTTTACACATTTTGTACAATCCATCCATGGCATTATTCTTAATTTGTGATGTTGGATCAGTTTCTATGATGAGACTGTTTGTCTGTAAACCATGTCTCTTTTGATCCCTGACAAAACCAACTCATGACCATGTGTTGTGTGACCATAAAGCACCGGAATCACATAGTACAGTATAGCCTTTGTACCTCAACCAGTGTATGACAGCATTTGTAAATGTGCTCTAGATGCTGAACAGAAACAAAGCGCAGACCACATTAGGCTAAATGTGAGCTGACCAAAGAGTAAAGTTTTGTTGCAAGTTTGTTATGTAGTTTTCATAACAGAGCAGATATTTGTGTAAGAGGGATGATTGAACAACGGAATGAAGTTGTGTAATATTTCCCCATCAATCAAACTGGTTCCACTGCACTTCCACTCTGACATGTACTAATTCTTTTTATTTAAGCTAATACCTCGGTGGAGACCTGCACTCACGTAGAGCACGTCAAGATTTACAGGGTTAGTGACATTTGAACACGTTGGTGCTTCTTCCTTACGTAGGTCCTGGGATGCCAGGGATATTTGACCATGTCAGCGTACTCTTCTGTATTTCATATGTGTACCCTCTGTGACCAGCGGCAGCCTTCATCTGTAGCTCAGTCTAATTCTGGACAGGTCTGTGCTGCAACTCCATGCAGTACTTGGTTGAATGGCTTCCAAAGGGAAATTTGTCCCAATTGTAAATTGATTGCTCACCCCACTCGGTGTCCTTTATTAATAGACTTTTTCTTTTTATTAAAAGTGAAGGAGAGTGAGATGCAAGTGTTGCAGATTTTCAAGCTGTATTTATGATCTTCCATTACAGATTACCTTTTTCCTCAGTCAGTCCCATAATCTTGTTTGTTTTTTTCCAAAAATCAGACTGCAAGTAATGGGTCTCATTCAGAGTTGCTTTTAAAAACACAAGAATTTCTAAAATTTAACATTATGATCATTGTTTCCTCGCTTTGTTCTACCTTTTCTGTCTACAAGCGACACACCCATGTTTAAGGAAGTTGAGTAACTCATAATTACACAGTAATGCAGCTGTTAGCCCTCTTCTAAGTCTTTTATACACCAGCTTAGGGTAGAAATTTGTGCCCTTCAGCACCAGATGCTCTGATCTGTAGGATTAAGTACCAAACACAGTGAGTGGGATTTTGGCAGTTTTTCTGCTGCAGCTTTTCCGGTGTTGAACAGGCCATGATTATTACTGCAACTGTGTTAAATCTGTTCCGCTGACCTGTTTCTCTGGTGTTGAATAATGTTTTACACTTATACTGGTTATATACTCCAGTATAAAGTCTGTGTAAGAGTTGGTTGCAGCTTGAAAGACATAGTCAGATAGTAGGAACCCAGCCGGCTGTTGGACACACTGTGTTTATTTAGGAGAGAGAGACTGTTGGAGGAAGAGAGAGAGGGGGACAGAGGAAGTGTGGGGCGGTCCATGTGGACTCCGTCATTGGCATGTCAGGCATGACGAACCAGTTTGGCTCAGATCTCATCTCCTCCTCACTCCTCCCTCCCTCTTTTTCCTCTCTCTCTCTTTCTGTCTCTTACATGCAGCGCTCTCACCCTCCCAACTCTCTTTCTCTCTCTCCACTCTGTGTTATTTCTTGCGACCTTGCTCTCCCCCGGATCAGTGGAAAATGTGATTTGAGGGCAGAAGAGCTGGTGGTTGTCGGGCTTCAGGCACCATGAGTGAGTACCCCCGTGCACAGCCACTTTCAGCTGTTCTCAGTCAGGTTCAGGAGTCGACTGGTTTACATCTGGGTAGAGTTCTGTCACTGCCGCTATCTCTCAATCATCCCTCTGTTTGTTATCTCTACAGTATCTGTGAGGCACTCGGTAGTTTCCTCTCCTTTCCGCCGAGTACAGTTAGAGAGTCTTTGAGGACTTGCCTTTCAGAGTTCAAGTTCATTTTTTTCCGAACCTGTGACAGTGTTGTTGAAGCAAAAAAAGAAGAAGTTTGCAGTGAATATAGTTGTGGAAAGGTTTTCTTGGCTTTTTAACTTGGCCGCAAGCAGCAGGAGGGCTTAACAGGAGTCAGCCATTCTGCTTAACAACATTTCTAAAGTCATATCCAGCTGGCCTGGTGTGAATTCTGTCCATGTGCTTGTAAACCCTACTCTCTTCAGCAACCTAATTTAGTCTCAGTGTAGTGATACACTGTACTGTATATCAGTGTTAGTGTTTGTGTGGGTCAAGTAGAGGGAGGCAGCTTTCTTAAAGGAGTGTGTTATTACTTTGTCTTAGTTTGGCCAAACTGTCCTTGGCTCTGATCATCAGCTGTACAGTATATAAAGTCCAAATAATGACCTGATCTTGATTCTGACACTTGTGTTTCTGCCTCCTGGCTCGGTGTCCTCTGGACATGTTGCTGTCTTCATTGTTCAGATCAACAGTGGCCTGCATGTGAACTTGAACTTTCTTCCTCTGGAGGTTGCTAGCTGTTTTAATATTGGCTTGTCTCCTTTGTGCCTGTGGTCTATATTTACATTTGAATATTGGCCTTCAGCTTGTTGTATATCACCTTCCTTTGTCTATACTGAGCAGTTCAAACTTAAAATATCACGGTCAGGTGATCATTACATCCCTGCTTCTTGTAAAGTTGACCTTGTGTGCTGGTTTCTGGTGCTCTGTAAAAACAAAAAAAAAGTATATATAAGTGACATAGTTTATTGCGTCAAAGTTATTGACAGAACAGCAACAGAGAAAACACTGTCTGCTGTTTTTAAGCACGTGTAAATAAATATTTTGTCAGTGACTCTGTTACCACTGACAGTCTGTTTACTTTGTACTTTGCACAGTCCAGGTTAACTTGCCCTGTATGCAACTGTTAAAGTATAACAAACAGTGTATATTTTTGAGAATTGTGAAATGTATTCACACACTCAACAAAAAGAGATCATCGTCAAACTGAAAAACTGTGTTTCTCTTTAACAAATATCACACAACGGCGCACACACACACACACACACACACACAAAAATCACATTTTGCTGTCTCCACTGACCTTTTGTCAGCACACACAGCACAAACAGTTTGTGCTATTATTATCCTCATCTGTGTCCTATCAGTACTCAATTTAGGAGCTGAACTGCACAGGTCATATTTCATATCAGTACAGCAGGGTAATATTGTGAATCTGAACAACCGTCTTCTCACCAAGATCACAATTGGTATTAATATTATTTGCTTCTCACGTAGTTTTAAGTTGACACTCCCAAAAGGTTAACGTGACGTTTGATATGACAGCTGACTTTCACAGGTGCACTTGGTTGGAAACAGAGCCCTGACTTTTGATCAATAAACTTACAGGTTTATTTTGAATGATAATGGTGTAACATTTTCAAAAAAGCACGACTTATTGCATGTGATGTGACAAAATTGTGGAGAAGTACAGTAACCATGGCACCTGAATAACACGAGCTCAAGTTTGACAGAACTGTTGTTCTGCTGCTGTAATATTATGCCACATGAAAAGACTTTTTCAGGATAGAGAACCGAGTTCATGATTAGACACAGACAAGAGTAAAAACCATCACACAGCTTTGGTGCCACAAATTAGTAAAAATGAAACAAAACCAAAAAACGATGAGATGGTAAAATTTAACTTTTCTAATTGCTTTGGTCAGAAATTTGATTCAGTCTAATACTTACTCTTGTGTTGAAACGTCACTGGCTGTGCTTGCTGAATGACTCCCCAGCTGTTCTGTCTCTCTCTCTCTTTCTTTTTTTCTCTGTGTATGTGTGTGTATGTGTGTGTGTGTGTGTGTGTCCCTTGCTCAGCACAGTCAGTCATTCAGTCTGGATTAGCAAACTGTGAGAGACAGCATTGTTAGAGAGACACAGATGGAGAATGAGAGATGGACAGCAGATGAGAGACGCAGAGCCAGAAATAGAGGGAGGCAGAGGAACAAAGGACATTATTTTTACAGTATGTTAATTCTCGTTCTGTCTCCTTTTTTTTGACATCTCTTTAGACAAAGTGACTAAAACTTGTAATTCTGTGAGTGAACAGACAGGATGCGCTCTCTAACAGAGTCCTCAAATGAATGCCCATTTTTAATGGCACACTAAAGTGATGTGTGAACAGCGAGGCACATAGCTGAAAGCTTAGGTAAGATCACTTCATTTTCCACAGCAGCACAGAAATGTGGCTCACTGGTTGACTCAGAGGTTTGAGGTAGGAGGTTGCTGAGTTTGCTTGTGGACCGGTTTGGTTGCCGTGCCAACAATAACAACATGTCATGTATAAATGATTACAGTTATTTTCTATTTTTAGCCAGTCATAAAAAAGGAGGTAATTTTTTACTGTTATCAAATGTGTTTAATACTCTTATACTCTTATACCTCTTATTTAAGCGTCTTCCCTTGTTTCTGTTTTTTTTTATAAGACTTACCACCCTGTTGTCGTTAATGAGAACATTCACACACTTGTTTATCTGTCATGCCTTTGAGATTAATCCTGAATCTATGTCAGTTGTTTACACGCATATTAAAAAAAATGTTATACGGTAAAATTTGACATGCATGTACACTTGTAAACAGTAAAACACTCCTTATTATACACGACTTCAGAGGAGGATTTGTTGTGTTGGGAAAGTTGTTGCATTAGTTCTGGGTTCAGATGATGAAGATGCAAATAGAGATAGATGGTAACAAATGAACCTGTTGCCCTGTTAGGCTCCACTTTTTTTGAATGCCACAGGGCTGTTTTGAAGAGAAGTTGGGTAATTCCTGTAGTTGTCCAGTAGAGGGCGTCCTGTACTTTCACAATAGCTCAAATGTCCTGTTGTGCTCACTGCCACATGAGATGCAGTTAGTGGGTTATGTGATTAAAATGACCAGAACTGAAACTGTCAAATTGTGCCCATCACAAAACCATCTCTGGTGCATACAGCATCATTTAGGTCCATCAGTAATCCATAATAGAAAATGTTCTGGCCAAAGAAAAGAACAAATACAGTAAAGTCTCTCTCTTTCTGTCTGCACAGATGTGTGTAACAGTACTGATTTGCCGGAGCTTGAGATTATCAGCTTATTGGAGGAACAGCTGCCAGTCTACAAGCTGAGGGCGGACACCATCTTCGGCTATGACCAAGATGATTGGCTGCACACGCCACTGGTGGACCCCGACTCTGCCCTCGACCTCACTACTGAACAGATAGAGGAGACTCTGAAATACTTCTGTAAGTTGATCATATACTATATGATGTTTCAAATGTTTCTGTCCTTGTCATTGCATTGTTAGAAACTCTCAACACCAAAGTTATGGTTTGGAGTAGGGACAGAGAATTGGACCTCTAGATTGAACCTTTATTTGTCAGTCACAATGAGAATATACGATTGAGAGGTGAGTGATTTAAGATCCGTACTGACCTTGACTGTGCAGGAATCAGAGCAGGAGAGAGAGTGAGTGAGAGAGAGATGGCCATTTGCCTGAGAGTGTGGGCGTGACGGCTGGTCATGGTTGCCACAACAAACATACCAGATAGGTCTCTCTCTCTCTCTCTCCCTCTCTCTCTGTTGGTTGATGTTATGCACTCTCTTGCCCTCAGTCCCCTGTTTTGTTTTATGCACGTGTCTGCTGTATCAGCCTAAGAGCTGTCTTGTGGTTGCTCCCTTATGGCAGAGATAAACCTACACACAGCTGGAACCAAATAAACACACACAGGCTGAAATAAAACACGTGCTCACTCTGCAAATGGCAAACCAAAGGAACGTAAAGTGTTTTTCACCATCAATAATTCAGGTCTAATTCATGTCTGCTTGAACAGTGACTCAGGGTAAAACATATTCTAAAAATAGACCAAGTGTCTTATAAATAGGTTTAACCTAAGAAATGAAACACCACCTCGATCCCCCATGTCGACATGGACACCTTGGCCTTGACATTCATCATAGCAAGTCAGGCTAAGGAGCTAAGACAAGGTCATGTTACATAAGAAACAGTATGAGATAGTTTTACTAAATACTAAACATTGGTATTGTGATTTTATTATTAATTGTATTGTTTCCCTTTAATCACACATACTGGCTGCACAATTTTCTTCAATGTCATTCAAACAGACGGCCACATACTGTGTCACCCAGGCCCATGATGAATGGGTGATACTGGTTTCCTCTTGGTCATAAACCTGTGTTTCTCTGTAATGTAGCAGTGGTGGTGAGAAGTTAACCATATACGTCATATTAGATACTACTTCAACATCCATCTTTACCTGGAGCTGCTGTGTGTGAAACTGCTGAACAAGCTTTACTGGTTTATGTAACATCATCCAAGTGCTTATTAATTTAAGTAAGTCAACTGTTGGTTCAGACAGACAGCATGTTTGAGGAGATGATGGCATGGAGGCAGGTGATCAATAGAAAGCAACCATGGAAGGACTCAGTGTTGTGATGACATCACTCTCTCACGTCTCATCACACAGGAGGAGGAGATGTATAATCGGCTGATAGCTGTAATGTAGCTGTCAACCATATGGAAAATAATGACACATAATTATACCATGATACTTATATATGTAGATGGTTTGTTTTTACTGTCAATATGATTTAATAGCAACTCCACACAATAGTAGTCAATGCATTTAATTGTTCATGGAATATACCTTCTATTCATGCGGTATAAGGAGCATAGATATAATACATTATCATAAAGTAATAGCACATAATGAGCTGTAACTGAATCTATAACTCTGGACTAATGTGTGAAGTGAAATCAGAATAGTTATGTAAGCTCTCTAGTTAGTTAGTGCCATAAGTGTGAGTGCCTCCTTTGAGCATCTGGCTGTATTGCGATTTACTATATAAGCAAGTCATTATATGCAGCATCAGTCTCTGTAAAAAAACAAAAAAAAAAACTTCCAAGCAGGCTGACATTGAAATGGATGCCGTGTTTTGGGTTTTGTCCTGACACCCCTGCTCTTTCCCATGCACTGTGCATGTGTTTATTTCATCACTTCCCTATCAAAATAACCAATCAGTGAACACCCAGTGTGTTCATTCATTTTGGGTGAGCCACGTCATCTCTGCCAACGCTACACTCTTTTCACACCAGCTTGCCTTCTACATGCTGCTCAGCTTCGGGCCTTGGAGTCTGAACCTGTTACTATAGCAACCACACAGAAGGACAAAGTAGAGGAGAGGAGGGGGAGAGGCTAGAATAAGAATGGAGGGTGGGAGCAAACCGGGGATGCTGCTGGTGTCTGATTGGTTGAAGGCATCCTCTAACCCCGCCCAACTCACTGTGTCATGATTTTCATCACTTCTGCTGCAAAACCCGTGACTGCTACTGCTGTTCGCTCACTCTGTGTCGCTGTGTTGAGTCATTGTTAGAGATGCCCATGTGTGGAGGTTGTGCTGTCAATGAGCAAGGAATGTTACAAAAGGAGAGACAACAGTATATATAACCTCAGAGAGACTCGACCGGAGGAGAAGACTGACACAAGAGCACAGGAGCACAAGAGGATGAACTGACATGAAGCTATAAATGGATGTGAGCACGAGAGGATGGAAGCAGACACATTTGCGGAGGCTTTTGGGGTGACTGATTTAAACTGATGTGAGAGTAGAAAGAAGACAGAGCAAAGGATAGAGAAACACCAGAGACTGCAGGAAAGATGGCACGATCCAAATGGCAGATTTGCTGAATCTGTATTCTCATTGGATAAAGGGCGATATAATGACAATGTGTTTTTTTCTGGTGACAACTGATGACGCAAATAACAGTTCTGTTGGATGACGTGCAGAAATGGCACCAGCATCACAACAAATATGGACCACAATACAGTGACAGTTTGCTGCTAATGAGGAGGGGACAACAAGAACATATGATGAGCCTGGGCAGACTCTCACCAACAACGACCGTGTGCCAGCTGGTAACTGCTAAGCATGCTGGGATAGAAGAACTGGGCACATACTGACCAACGGAAACTGTCAGTAACTAATAAAACCCCGGTGACAGCTGGTTATCTGTAAGCATGCTGGGACATTGGATTTGGTGGAGATGCTACAGCTAAGTATGCTGGGACATTGGAAACAATACAGCTGTGTGAAAGAACAGTGAGGATGAAGAGACGAGGCCAGAGGTTTGTCAAGGCAGACTACTATGAACTGGACTGGTACTATGAAGAGTGCACTGATGGTAAGACAGCACTCTTCATCCACATGCACTGACATGTGGCTGATGCAGAGTCAAACTATTTTCTGTAGTAGTGTGTTTGGGAATGCAAATGTGTAAGATGTTGATGTTGAAAATGCACCGAGGGTAGTCCAACAGTTACTAAAACAAGAGCTGCACAGAGCGTTTCATCCAGAACTCATATTTTATTTAATATAAAGATACAGAAACAAATTCTTTTGTATTTTGTACAAAGGTTTTCCTGATAAGTGACTGGGGTGTTTAAGGTTCACAATTATAAGAGGTGCTTTGGTGGTGGCATGCAATTGTGTTTGATAACCACTTGCCAGGTTTTATAAGGTGTCCTATGGAGACACAGATTAAGATTAGAGTGAGGAGAAGTAGTGGCAGGATTAAGGTGGACTGGACATAATTAAACAACATAAAAAGAGTTGTGGATTAAAAAAACATGTATTATCATTTATATAAACCAGCACTGGAATTAGCTTGAACTGATTGCTTTCTGTTTTTTTCCATCAAAACAACCCAGAGGATGTGACCCTGTAGACTGACATTCATGTGATAGAAAAGACAACAACAGCAGCATTTAAGCTGTAGTGACATTAGACAGGAGACAGACCAACTGATGTTGTAACAGGTGCTCTGTGGCAGCAGAGTCAAGTTGGCTCCCAGGGTCAGGCCAAACAGTGGGTGTATGTGTGTGTAAGCAGGACTGGGTTTTGTCATGGTTCCTCACTGCTGGTTCTGGACACTGACCGTCTGTACTGATGCCAGGTACCTGTTTGTCACAGCTGCTGATAAAGATGGTGGCAGCAGCTGACCTGACTAGACAAATAAAAGTCACCAGGGGGCAAAAACAGTTTATCTTGTAGGTAAATGTACTGAAAACAGAGAATGATGAAAGAATGTCAAATTAAATGAAGTCAAAGTGAAAACAGTCAAAAAATCTCAATGTATTTTTTGCTAATATAATTTTATTGGTGTTTCAAAAGAGGACAAAAACAACATACCAGGCAACATGAAACAATGGTGATGTAAGTAAAGGACGGCTGCTCAGCTTTAAGATTACCCAGTAGTTGTGGAACTTGCTGCAGTGCATTTATGTAATGTACCCCAGTTTTACGACAGCTCGTGTTACTGTCTCGCTGCAGCCGCTGTATGTAACCTGTGAGGGTAATAATCAACCCCCCCCCCCCCCCCACCC
>OMNW01013484.1:6236-21796 GCA_900303245.1 Selene dorsalis | reverse complement strand
GGGGGCAGGAAAGCAAGTGAAGTGTAAAGAGTGAATGTGACCAGAAAAGTAAGTAGGAAAGGGAGTAGGAAAACACTGAGGGGTGTCTCTTTTGTTGCCAGCAGCTCTGCATCCATAGGACCATTGAGTGGAGTTACTCAAGCGTGCAGGACATTACTGAGCTGGCATCAGTTTTCAAGTTCAATTACAGTAATTATAAGTTGAGCTGTGACTAATCAGCAGAGAATTGGACTGCTTTCATGTGGCCTGCATGAATTTATGAAGGAACAGGTCCAACACATAGTATACATTTATGTATTGTTAGTCTTCATTAATGTAGAGGGAACTGTAACAGCATAGTCCATCAGAAGTGATAAGCTGTTCCATGCTAGTTTCCATTATAGGGTTTATTTAAATGGAATTGGACAGTTCAGGAAGTGTCTCATATTCAGTGGCTAAGTAAACAGCAGTAACATGCAAAATGTACTGCAGGGAAATGTATGTGTCATGGCTTTCAAAGTTTAAGTATTGGATAATACGAATCCTATTGTGTCAATTTTCTAGAAACCCGCTCAACTTAATCTCAGTTCTTTTTCTGTCTTTATTCCCTTTTTAAAGTTGACAGTAACATATGGTTTTTGTGCAAGTTTTCATGCAATAGTTTTGGTAATTAAAATAGATAAAACTTCAGGATTAAATTTGTACTTTTTGTGACCAAGGAAGCGAATTTAACCGTTAATGGCTTGATTGAGCAGACCTCTTCATTTATATTCTACTTCACTAATGTTTGAAGCAGCATGGCTCTGTTTAGTTATAACTTTAAATGTTCAGCTCAGTTCATTTTGCCTGCTGCCCTTTTGTCATTAGTTTTTTTTCCACACTTGCAGCCCGAGGTAGACATGTATCCTCTGGATCTCCTTGATAACATCGGCTGCAGGTTGAAGTATGTGTAAAAACATTCACCTGGGAAGGTTTCAGTGTGTTTGGCCCCACCCTGGGAACAGGTGCATATCTATTATTGTTGGCCCTGCCCTGTCGCCATGGAGGCTGAACGGACTGTACCATGGTATTTTCTCTTAAGGAGGGTTACATGAGGAAGCTGCTTTTGTTGGACTTGACACTCACCTAAGAATCAAGTGTCTCCTTTCGCTCCAGTTTGCTTGTTCAGATGCTAACCTGATCCTTTATAACCTAGTAATTGGAAAAGGCTGAATGATGGGGTGAATAGCTGAGAATTTTTATATGGATTAAGATAAATAGAACAGATTATACTAAACACTGTCATCTGTTATCTTTAATCTGTTTTAACCAAATTTTATGACCTTTAACCTGCTGACAGACAGCTTCCTTTATATTTGTGTGTCCACCCCCCGGTGTATGGTAAAGTAGAGTGAGCCATTCATTGACCAGTCACAGGGGACAAGAGGAGGAGTTAGGGGAGTTATCTGGTTATCACATGCAGCTACATAGCGACGAATGATGCACACTCTTTTAGATACACACCAGTTAGCACTGGACGAACATACACCCACAGACATGGAGTGTTTAGAGAGACAGACGACAGACACTCAACATACTTTATCTCCACTATGGAACAAAAGATAGGTAGATGTGCACTTCCACATCTTGGGAGCACACACACATTAGGTATTGATTTAGAGACTGAAACACGAACACACCCACAAATGCACACAGCACAGGTAGGATCCATGCTGTTGCACACACAGCCTTTGTGGTTTACTAGTAAGCCATAGTGCCGGAGTGGGGGATGGCACAGCTCCCATCTGCTGAGGGCGAGTTGGAGTACTGTTACCCAGAGGATGAGGAGAATCTTTCTCTGCCCAGTAATGGAAGGCCAGAGCAGGAAGAAGAAGAAGAAGAGGATGTGGAACAGGAGGAAGAGTATGTCTGTCACCCTGTTAATGATAGTACAGAGAAGGAGGAGGAAGAGGAGATGGATGAGGAACAACAAGTTCTGTTTGAAGGTAGTGTGTGGTCTTCTTTGTTGCTGAGGGCATTATCTCTGTTGTGCATGTCCTAGTTGTCATTAGTCAAGCTCACGCAGTGCGTCTGACCTTTTGTTGTCGCGTGAGTCAGACTTTATCAATTTGTTATGAACTCATACAGATTCTGAGGGAGATTGTTAGAGACCTGTGTAACCTTTTTGAAGGGAATCATGTCTCCATAGGACAGTGCCTCATGTTAACCCAGCAGGTGCAGTCCGCCTTCATGTTGATGTTGTACCTGGCCTCAGTACAGTGTGGTTCGTCTGCCTGCTGATGTGACAAATTCAAATATGGGCTTGGCTCTTTATTCCAGCTTGTGTGTTAAGTGCAAGTACCCATGTGCAAATATTAGGCACTCAATCTGATTTTTTTTGTAGGCGTGATGTGAGTGTGTATGAACTAAAGGTTCATTACCAAGCAGGGATGGAGGTGAATCTATGACCTGAAAGTAAACGGCTAAAGTGAGCCTTTATCACAAAATATGCATGAATAAAAAAGAAATTCAATTTAAAAACAACCATTATTGGCCACTTTGTGCACATACATGGTGTGTTTTGGATAGAGCATGAGACTTATCTCTATATATCTAGGACAAACATCTTTTTATAATAGCAATTAAGATCAAGATGAACTCAAGTCCAATAAGGAAACTTTCACTGCCAGGCTGTTTTGGGGGAATGGATTTGGCTTAGCAAGGCTGCCCTTTACCTTTCATTCAGTTGCCTTAGTGTTTGTTGTCATTGAGCCTGTGTGTTGTATGTTTCCCAGGAGCAGCCGGTCCTGGCTGTAACTCCAGACTTCTGTCTCCCTCAGCCCCCCTGCTGCACAGCAGACAAACAGAAACCCAGGAACATGCTAAGAGGTTCATACAGAGCTTTAATTATATTTTAACTTAAAACTGAGTCAGCCCTTCAGACATCTGATCTGAGGGGAGTTACCTGTAAGCTGAACTTGAACTGAATTGTTTGTAGAATCTTAGTTGGTGTAGGACAAAATAAGACGCGAACATTTTCCTCCCCTTCATCCTCTGTCTGACAAAGACGGAGAGGAACCGTCGGTCTAAAGTTACCTGCTCTCTGCAGAAAACACCAAAAAGGCATCCAGATCCCCTTCCAGTGTAAGGTTACGTCTGGTAACATTTTTTTTTTCCTTTCACCATTCATTTATAACTCAGACCGATAACATAAATCATTAAAGAGGTTTAACCTCGTCCTCTGATATCACTTGAAGACCAGGAAATTGTTGTGTTTTTCTTGGTAAATGCTATGACACAGAGTGTTTTATATTTGGTGCTGAAGAGCTGTCTGCCCACGGCCTCAGATGTCTCGTCATTTCTAGTCCACCTTGTCTGTGTCTCCACAAAGCTGCCTTCCACTGAAACTTAATCTTTACATAGTTTTAAGAAAGGTGAGCTAAAATGTCCTTCGCCTACACCTTTTGTAACTTTTTATTAGGTACTTAGTTCACCTTAATTGTCTGACTCGGGTGGAGTGTTTTCATGGAAATAAAGCACTATGTTCTTCATCACAAAGCAAACACAGGTACAGAATGTCTGAGTGCTTTACAGGCTGTGCCTTGTGCTATCAAGTGTACAATCTCATTATTGGTCAGATAGCAGATATAAGTGATGCATTTTTTGTGTGTGTGCACATGTACACATACGTGAGATTGTCACTGTTACCTTCACTGTTCCCACAGTAACCCTCTGTGTCCTAACAACTACACCCATGAGACAAAATGTGTGTGGCAGTGTTTTTGTTTTCATCATCATGCCTGTGTGTTTGTAATACACTTGTATCAGATATTTATTTAATTGATATCCAAATGTTTGAAGTGGGTAGTAGACATTACCTTAGATGATGAAAGTCTTGACTAGTAGTTTCCTTTTAGCCATGCTTGTTGTTTAGCTTTGTGGTTGATTGTGTTCACTACTTTGGAAATCTTAACATCCTACCACACTATGCTGAACATGACCGAATTCACTACATAAAAATATAAAGGTAATATTATCATCTAAATTTTGACATTTAGCTCAAACTACCACTGATCTAAGTGCAGTCTAACAGAGCTTCTAGTATAGACTCATTCAAGCATAATCTCAGTATTTGCAGTCTTTGTTTGTTTGATGTGTGATGTCTACATGAAGGAGAAATGGTTCGATTTCCAAACCAAACCTTAGAAATGAATAACAAGCACATCAAACAAAATGCGTCTGCCACATGTGACGTACTCATTCCACCTTGTCTGGTTTGAAAAGTGCAGCTTATTTAATAATACATGACAATAATGGAAAATATCCTAAACTATAGCAAAGCCAGGTGAGGTTTTGTTCCTTTGTTTTCAGTAGCCACACACTGCCTGTGTGTTGTATGAGGATATGAAAATATACCGTTTGCATGGGCCAACTCCGTTTTGCATTCTGAGGCCTCTGAGTTAGAAGGATTGTGTATGTTCATCGTGACATTTGTGTTTTGGATCAAAAATTAGAATTATATTATTGTGGAAACTGAAACAGTTCAGTGGCTCCATGTTGTAATAGCATGTGTCATATTAACATGCTGTGGCTTCTGGCAGCAAATGACTAATTCATGGTGACCATCGCACCTCCCAGAGACTTCAACATCACACACCTTCTCTCTCCAGCTGACAGTGTTGAAAGAAACTGACCAAAAATAAACATCCTTATACTGTGATATAATCACACCAAGACATTTTGCTTAAACTGTGATTGTAACTTAAGAAAATCTCAGACGTTGGTCAACGTAGGGTCATAAATCACCTGGTAATGATTAGAGGCCCACAATAAAAAATCAATCCAGGTAACTAACTACTCTCAATGAGCAGAGGAAATATTTTTTGTTTGCAATCTCCCTCATGAGTATTTTACTGCAGGGAGAGGCTCATATTGTTTCATGTGACGCCCTCTTTTCATTTTTCCTCTGAGGTGAATAATTCTGTCACTCTCCATTGAAAAAAGATTATAAAGGTAAGTCAGAACCTTGTATGAGGTCGGAAGGACGTGTCAATGAGCTTGTTCTCTTGTAGTTGAAAATAGCAGTGCTGTGGTGTGGCCCTTAACTTTGACCATTGTGTCTGCAGACATCAACTTCACCTTCCTTTTTTTAGTTTACTGAATGGTGGAGCTGTGCGTGATTCTGTGAAGGTGTGTATTGGTGGTCTATGTGACCATGAACGTTAAATAGTTTACTGTGATATGATTCATAAACCTACAACCAGAAAAGAGTGAAGAGGAAAGGAGACAACAGAGGGAGCATTGATTGTACTTACAGTATGAAATCCAACATGTGTCCTTATTGTGTGTCATAAACACTGAGAGTCTTATGTAACATAAAGTTAGGTTATCAGGAAGTAACACTCAGTTGACAGTGTCAGTTGTCAGGCCCTATGTTTGATATCAATGAAAGTAGGTGAGTAAATCCACTCCTATTGCAGGCTGTTGTATTAAGCTGCTTTAGTTTTAGCCTGGTGTAGAGGAGAGTGGGGTAAGATGAGCCACTTTTCATAATCAGGATCATTACATCAAGATGATTATATTTTTGTTGTGAACTAATATATCTTCTGATATTTCAGGATGTTGTTCATCCCTTCAGACAGAATGACTGTAACATAACTGTGTTGATAATATAGCATGTCCCAAAAAAGTGGTTTCGTGGCACAACTTACACCGTGTATGGGGAAGATGTGTATTGGAAGAATACCTCATGATGCCTTACTCCTAAATATTTGGTCACATGCTCAATTTTTCTTATGGTTTCCTAGCAACAAGGGGTGGCTCAACTTGCCCCTATGCTTAACCTACCCCACTCTCCCCTACCTAATAAACTAACTGAAATAATTACTTTACATCAGAGGTATTACAGATAATGTTGTACATCCAAAATAGATTTGTGACAATCATTATTGTTCTTTATGTATATTTATTTTTACAGTTTTTATAACAGGTTTTATAACGTTCCCCACAGACAGAACAATTTCTCTCAGTTAACTCCTGTCAAAACTTCACCAAATGTGGTGTTTAATCTAAAGGAGTGCAGTCACAGAGGGTTGAATGAATGACAACTGTGTTATATGGGTGCAAATTAAATCCATGATGATTTTTATCACTTAGTCCACTGCCAACTGTACAGTATCTTTTATGGAGTATTTTCTGTCACTTACGTTTTTCTTTCTCTGCCTTTCTGTGCAGTGTTGTGTGCTGACAGAGTGGGCCAGATGACGAAGACCTACAGCGACATTGACGCTGTCACCCGGCTGCTGGAGGAGGTGAGATCATGTCAAGGAACAGTTCAAGTAGAAACACATGAAGCACAGACACACTATGAGGCTCTGTGATCAAATGTTATAATGTGGTCTGATAGTCTAAACGGTGGCTGCTTTATGAGGTCTATGATAAAAAGGTTTTGACAGAATGACATCATCAAACGTGTTTCCACCAGCTGATATTCAAATCTGACTTCTTCGAATTAGCTGCTCAGTGAACACCAGATCGACAAGCAACAGGAGGAGCACAGCCAACTTCCTCTTTATATATTCAAACTTGTGAGGATAGAAAGGAGTCATTGTTATATGACCCATCAAATTCAATAGGCAGCCATCCAGTATTGACTAAACATGGTATTCACAGATGTCTTGCCTTCAACAAACAGACCAGGCTGTTTCCACCATGTACAAGCTCATTGTACTGACTTAATGTTGTGAACAGGTTTGTTGACAGTCTCTCAGTCTTGTTTGTGTTATCATGTTTCATGTCTTTCACAAATTAATATGCGCTGCCATCATTTTGAAGAAACAGTTCCATGTTTTGGTAGATACACTTTGTAATTCACTTTTTCAGAGAGAGTCCAATGGAAAGATTGATATCGCTCTCCCGTCTCTCAGCAGCCAGTAAGCAGAGATCAGAAGAGAGACTGGTCCCGATTTAACTCGCATTAATCAAAAATGTTGAATTATTACTTTTAATATTTGTAAAATCTTCAGCTATTTTGCTGTTTTAAACACCAAACAAATTTTTCGACTCTGTGCAGAAAGAGCGTGACTTGGAGTTGGCAGCTCGCATTGGACAGTCACTGCTGAAGAAAAACAAAGCCCTCAGTGAGAGAAACGAACTGCTGGAGGAACAAGTAGAGCATATCCGAGAGGAGGTACACAGCCATGGTGTTTTTGTTTTCCGTTGTCATCAAATGTGACACTGTTTGGAAAATGTTTTTATTTATACACTGAACATATGAATAAAATATGTTTAAGTGTTTGGAGCTATACAACATTACCGCTCCTCTTTTATTTCAGCTGTCCTCCATCCACACGTCTCCCTCTGTTTTTCCCACACACAGGTATCTCAGCTGCGTCATGACCTGTCCATGAAAGATGAGCTGTTACAGTTCTATACCAGCGCTGCAGAGGAAAGTGAGGGAGAGTCTACCACCTCCACACCGTACGTCTCTTCTCAGTCACTTCCTCTCCACGTCTTCATCACCAGTCCTCTTCTCTCTTTTGATAACATATTATGCAATCCCTCCAGGGTTTGAAATCTGGGAACACTGTAGGTTTTACTAATATGTCTGTGTACAAGATGTGATGTGGGGAAAAAACCCATACTAATTTTAAAAACTCTCATGTGTTTATTAGTGTGCGTCCCAGTGAACCCAATGTGTCAACTCCAACTTTTTTCCCCCTGGACTCCTTGCAGAAGAAACTCAAAGATCTGGAGGAAGAAAACAAATCTTTGCGATCTGAGGTACACATACACACCAGTGACACCATACTACATGGTCATTCTGTCGTCGTATCCTAAAGTCTGTTTAATGCAGTGTGTTGGCAGTGTTCATTAGGAACTCTAACGACCAGCATTTCTGCATATATTTTGGGGAAGTTATTGAGTGTGGTGATGAATGTCTCCTGTGTGTGTGTTATTGATCAGTATTGTCTGTTTAATTTTTCTTCAGGCCAATCATTTGGAGACGGAAACAATCTCCTATGAGGAGAAAGAGCAACAGCTTGTCAATGATTGTGTCAAAGAGCTACGTGAGTATTTCACTGTCATCATATTATGAACTGAATTACTTCCTCATTCCCTAAATGCAGTGAGGCAGGAAAAAGGCAGCTTTACCTTTGCTGAGCAACTGTTCTCGTTCCCAGGTGATGCCAATGTGCAGATTTCCTCCCTGGCTGAAGAACTGGCCAGGAAGACTGAAGACGCCTCCAGGCAGCAGGAGGAGATCACACACCTCCTCTCCCAGATAGTAGACCTCCAGAAGAAGGCCAAACTGGTATGAAACCCCTGATAATGTTAGCTATACACTCTTACTGTGTTAAGAATATGTAGCTGTGACGAAGAGCACGTCGTCACCTGGCTTTACACACATGGCACTGCGCACTTTGGACTCAGTATGACTACATATGCACTTTAATAATTGCACAGGCACTTTAAGAGTAGCAACAGCACTTTATTGAAGATTTGCACAACACATTTTAACACATTGCTTTTTTGCACATTTGTATGGATATATTCCACTACTCACAGTAGCATTCATTTATATTTATTTTTTATGCCATTTATGCAATGGTTTCATATTGTAGCTTGAGTATTTTTATTACTATGTTGTTGTCTGTTTTGTCTGGGCTGTGTACAGTATGCTGTGGAAAATGAGGAGCTGACTCAGCACTTAGGAGCAGCCAAAGATGCCCAGCGACAACTCACTGCTGAGGTAAGATGATCCACAACCCACTGACCATGGCCTCATTGTGGTTTCTGCAGCAGCAGCAGGACACACTGATAGAAGGCCTCTTGCAATAACAAAGGAGGGCGGGGCTTGTGATGACACCACCTTCAATATTAATATAATCTGGTGGTCTTTCAAATATTGCAGCACTGTACGTGATGTCAATATAATATAATATTAAAAACAATTTTGAGACCTGCAAATAACAATGACACTTCAGGCAATGACAAAGCAGGGCAATTGTTTGTTACTCCAAGTCCTCACTCCTATTTTAGATTTCAGCTGAATTTGCAACTACTTGGATTTTGCAACAAGGCTTCATAACCATTATACATACATATACATACTGACGGCTAACAGTCTTTGTTCCTTTATCAGATTTTCCATGTCTGTTCATTTTCATCCACTAAATGATTTGTTTCTCGTCATTTTTCTTTAGTTGCGGGAGTTCCAAGATAAGTACGCAGAGTGTATGGAGATGCTTCATGAAGCTCAAGAGGAACTGAAGAACCTGAGAAATAAAACGCTACCACTGAGCACACCGAGGCGTTTCCACTCTCTGGGCTTGTTCCCGATGGTGAGTGAGAGAGCAGAGGGTGAGGGAGGAACAAGAGAAGCAGAGGGGAAGGTAGCTTTTGGGGGAAAGAGAGTTTATCATTGTCTTTCAACCTCCTGAAACTTAACTATACTTTTGTCTTTGTCTTGTGAACATGAGTTAAACCTATTAAACTCTATGACCCAATACATGTCAGATATCCACAGTGAATGTTACAATTGCTGTCGATGATTAACATATCTGTCTGATTTAGGACCGCAGTAACAAACTGTTCTCCTTCTTCTCCAGGACTCTCTGGCAGCCGAAATTGAGGGCACCATGAGGAAGGAACTTCAGATGGACGATCCAGACGTAGAAGAGCAGAGGTACATCCAATTTTAAAGTCTGACTCACTGTAGAGAAAGAAAACATAGATCAAGATAGGATTATTAATTATTTGGTTGAATAATATAAATCCATCAATCTGATATCTCTCCAGACTGCACCCAAAGCGAGTGTTCCAGACGGTGAAAAACCTCAACCTGATGCGTCAGCAGCGTTCATCACTAGCCCCCTCCCCTCTCAACATCCCGGGCTCCAATCAGACGTCATGCTTCACCTCAGGGCGCTCCAGCAGGATGGGCACCCCTCGTTCCAACTCCATTTATGGTAGTGAGACAGGAGGTGGGATCATCCTGGACAACAGGACCAGCAGTATACTGGAGTGTCCAGACGACGGGTATGGACGGTTGGACTCCGAAATGGAGAGACATACTACTTTTAAAACTCTTTACTGAAACATACCTCAACTGTGTCTTCTGTTTCAGGTCAGAAGACTCTAACAAACGACCCCCCGGCACCCCAGGTACCCCAGGCAGCAGGGACCTGGAGGCAGCCCTTCGACGTCTGTCCCTCCGCCGTGACAACTACCTCTCAGAGAAACGCTTTTTTGAGGAAGAGAGGGAAAGAAAGCTGGCTTACCTGGCCAAAGAGGAGGAAAAAGGAGGTGGAGAGGGCAGCGGAGGCCCGGTGACTCCCACTGAAAGCCTGTTGTCACTGTGCTCGCATCCCTCCTTCGGCAGCATCTGGTCGGGATACTCCTTCACAGCAAGATCCTACCTGCCAGAGAAGCTGCAGATTGTAAAGCCACTAGAAGGTGATTATCTCTCTCAGAGTCACAGAACCTTTAGTTCTCCATACAGTGAAAAAGAGAATAAAAATCAGAGTATTCAGAAAACCTTGCACGATGAACAAAATCACAGCCACAGCGTAGCACAAAATTCTAATGTCCTTCAACATCCTTCCCAAAGCCGAACACACAACCAAGGTGAACTTCCTGAAAACCAGCAACAGAATCAATATCAGATTTTCCATAACCGCAGTCAGTCTAAAATCTTTCTGAGTGCCTCACGGGATCCCAAGGCCCTGTGGAGGAGCTCTAGTTTGATGGAGCTCAGCAGCCTGTCGAGCTCGCAGCTGCATTACAGAGACCCTGTGGCATTAGTCACAGGCCTGCTAAAGGTGCTGGAACAACAGGAAGGCACTTTGAACCTCCAGCACTCTTTTTACTTCAGACACACTCAGCCACGCTGCTGGTTTGAAATATAGACTAATAGTAATAACAGACAAAGGTTTGAAAGTATGTATCAAAGTATATATCAAACCATGAATACAATAATGTGAGTTAAGTAGATGTGGGGTGAAAACACTAAGTGACAACAATGCATGTTTCCTAGCATTACATTTATCGCAAACACATGACAATGATGAGCACTTTACACTGCGTTTGCAATAGGTGAGTCAGTATGTGATATTTTAGGCACTTACTGTATTTGTAGGTTTTTTTGAGCCTTGTCTTGTTTTAATAGAGGACCCTTTATCATCCAATCATCATTTATTTCCACAGTGTGTAGTTCTTGGGTTTGTATAGTTGATTTTTTTAATCCTTTTAGTGTCTGACATTTATCCACACAATGATGCCAGTTGAGATAAAACAGCAACAGCCTTAAACCTCTTGCCCATGTGCAATATGTAGATTTGTGTCACCACCTAGTGGTAAAACGGCATTACAACACTACTGTTGTAATGTGAAAGGTGATGCCAGTTAATGTGCATATAATTTCATTTTTGGAGTAATTACTCAGTCTGGATCAATCTGGCTGCTGTTGAAAGATGATGATCCTTCAACCCCTTTAAAGTCAATAGTCCAAACACACAAACACCAATCCACAGATTTCTGATTCTATATTAGAGATAAATAACTGTTTTTCCTGTTCAACCTTTCACTCCTCTTCTGTTCACCTTTTTTCCTTTCTTCATTTTGAGTGTGTCTTTCTTTTGCACTTTACTTATTTTTCTGTTCAACTTGTCTGTTTTCTTTGCTGACTTCTGGAATAAAATCTTACTAATTTTCTCATCTTCTCCTTCTCTCTTATTCTTTTTGTGTTGGTCTTATTCATTTTTTACTGTACTGACATCTCTGCAGGGACCTGTGTGCATGAGTCAAGAAAACAAACCATTCATTGTTGGTGATGTGAAACCAATTTATTAGTTTCAAGGACACTTAAATAAAACAGAACCTGTGGTGTGGGTAGGTGAGATCGAGGCGAGGTGGATCTCCCCTGATATTATGGCAGTGGTGTCAAACAAGTGCTCGTATAACTCATCCAGTTACTTATTAACAATTTAAAAAAAATAACACTGGTGTGGAATTGCCACAGCTACTTATTTAAATCTTAGATTATGTTGTAACATTTTATTCGAATAGTATGAAAAGTGATCCAACTGTGGTTTAAATATCCCTATGGTTTTAGCAGCATTAAAGTCTTTTAATTTGACATTTGAGGATTGAATTAAGTTTCTGTACTTATTACAACTCCGCTGTATTTACTAAAAATGACAATCAACTTGAAAGCTTGGTGTTGTAATTGTCATTTTTTTTATATGACAAACCGGTGAAATTAATTGAAGTTCAGAGAGGTGAAAACATCTGCTTTGATCACAGCTCAGATGGAAATAAATGAATGTAATGATATGTTTGTGGTAGCGAGCAGCCGAACAGATAACATCCGCTTCTCCTGTCAATTTTTTCCAGGCTCTGCTACACTCCATGCGTGGCAGCAGTTGGCTCAGCCTCACATGGGTGCTCTGCTGGATCATCGGCCTGGTGTGGTCACGAAGGGCTTCCGCACTTTAGCACACGAGCAGGGACAGGAAGACAGCTGGCACCTGGACCAACCAGAGGAGGATGAAGTCTCATGTGACTCATTTACTGGCTTGTCAGAAGACAGTCTGGCTCCTTTGGATCTGCCGCGCTCTACCTCTACTCCCTCTGCCTGCTGCAAGAAAAGTGTTGACATTGATGACAATAGCCAATCAGAAACATTTCATGGAGAAATGTCTGCGGCTAAAGAAGCAATTCAAGGAAAAGATGGACTTGTTGGAAACACGCCCCTTTCCTTATCCAGCCTCTCCCCTTCCTCTTCCCCACTCCCCTCTTCTTCTGAGATGATGATGAATGGGCATGTGGACTTCAAGGAGCTCCAGGCCTTACAACCTGCCACATTGGATCGCATGCCTGGTGAGGGAGCCTCTTAGGGGTCACAGCACTGCATCCACCCCTCCCTTATATCCCCTTTGAGCATGGGGATAAAGGGGAGGGGGTTTGAAGAAGAGGGGAGGGAGGGTGAGGGATTGGGGAAGGCATTCATTGGACATTTCACAATCCCAATGTGATGTCCCCTCCTGCACGATTGCACTCATGTGTACACACCCAACACCCACCTACCTCACCGGCAGTTCGTGTGTGTGCAGCCATCGAACCCCATCAAAACTGAGTACATGTTGTTTTTATTTTATATTTTACTTCACCTTGCATCCTCCCATTCTTCCTTCTAAGATCATACTTTCTTTCACTGCCACTTGACTTGCTTCATTTCATCAATCACACTCAATTTTCAATCTTTCAACCAAATCTTGAACGTCGTTTGGTCTCATTGGTGACCTGCAACACACATTTGTTACGGCATAAGTTGTTGAAACCACAAATGGTAGATAGTTCATGAACTTACACACTCTAAAACACTGGTGTACCATACCAAGTACATAGTAGATGCTGGAATATCATGACTGAAGTCATGTATGTCTAAATCAGGCATTACTAGTGCAGCTGTCCAAGTCACATGAACACATGACGCCCACGCCTGGTTAATATTGGAGTTGACTCCAGTGGCTTTGGTGTAAGGTCACCTTCCTGCACACACACAGCACTCCTCCTTGGTGCATGTATTGTTGCACTGTGTTTCTCTGAACTAATTAATGCACAAACAAGAGAAAAAAGAAAACTCAGTACAATAAACTTAATTTGGGAATTCATCCCACATGAATCAGACAAATCAGTCAATATTATTATCTCTTCTACAGCAGAAACACTGATGAAATGGTATTTCTTCTTGAGCTAAATTCACATCTAAAACACATAGATTTGACATTTTGGAACAATATACATCAGTAGTTTTGATTTCAGCCACAGTAACTGTCGACATCATTAAAAATAGTTCCCAAAACATGTAAGTTTGTAAAATTACGAAGCAAATGGATTCTGGTGCTTTTTCTTGGGGCTGAAACTTCAATCATGGCTTGTTTTTTCCCTACTTTGTTGGTCAGTGTTTTTGCAGCATTGTTTGGTTTCCTTGTGTCTGAAAACTAACAGCCTTTCCTTCTGGTTTGTTCTCCTCCCTTTACCTTCTCCTCACCTGTAGTCAATTTCCCAGGGAAGTGTATGTCCCATACAAGCTCCACTTACACCTTCACCACCTGCAGGATTCTCCACCCCTCTGATCAGCTGACCTCAGTGACCCCAAGGTAAACATATTGTTCACTTTTGATTGCTGTTGTGCTCTTCGCTAGTCAGTCGTTATAGTTTTTTTTTGTGTATACAACTGCTAAACTACTATGAACAGCATTATATCTTTACAAAGTGGCACAATAAGAAAGCAACACTGCTTTTACGAGTACTGCTAATAGGAAGTTATACTCAGCCAACAGTAGTAATGGTTACTCTCAGTGTTACTTAACTCGACCAAAAATCTCCACTGTGTGTGGTCAGTCAATCAGCCACTTCTCACCTTCTTTGTCCCCCTCCAACTTGCCACAGCAGCTGGTTCATGTGTTTATTTCCCCACTGTCTGATTGGCCTTGGCAGGTCATGTGATGAGGAAGATGAAGTGGAGTTGTATCATATGGTTGTCATGGCCGGAGTAGAGCAGACCCATTGAGTGCACCCTCCGGGGTGCACCTGGGTGAGAAAATGCATGGGAGTGCATTTGCAAACTTTGTGGGTGTGTATGCAACAATAACATGAGGAATTGACTCTAACAGCGATTATCACAGACCTGTGGACCCACACTGACTCTAATTTTATTTGTCAACATGTTCCCAACTAACAGTCCAACATCTGACTCAGTCATGGGTCCAGTCACTGACCAAATCTACTTTTTGAGGATTTGAACACAGATGTTTATTTTTGACCTTTGAGAGTATATTTAATGGTCTTCATTCAGAAAATGCAGATGCATCAGGTGTCATTATATCATATTTATTTGGTCCTTTGGTGATGACAAGTGGTCACATACAGGAGAGAGATAGCAGTTCCTGTCTCAGTTCAGATTTGACCTGTGGTGGAGTGTTTAAGATGTTCTGCCCATCCCATCACAGGCCACTGAACACATAGGGTCAAGTCTTGATCCATCTGGAGAGAAGGCTGAAGTGGTGTCACTAATTTATGACACATCACACATGTGTAAAACTGAGATAACAGTAGCTGTCCAAAAGCTATTTCCAACATGTGATAGCACTTGAGGCAGCTGTGTTGACTGAATGTAAACCACATGATGAATCTGAAAACTCTGAAAACTCAAATTGGACTTACTTCTCACACTATAGCTAAGTCAGAAAATCTAATAAATAACTTAATAATTACTGTATGTTTCGTGTTTAATGGGCTTCTCTGTAACAGATGACTCAGTTTGGTTGTATGGCTCTTCTGCAGATTTAAATAAGATGTGATGTTTTGTGGATATAACATCCTGATAGAAGCCCAAGTGTTAAGACTTTATAACTCATGTTCATCTGTTTCTTTCTCTCCTCCCATACTGTTTCTCATTTTCTTTGCACATTCAATGCTACCCTTTTCCTCCCTCCCACCCCCCTATCTCTCCATCACCCCTTTCTCTGTCCTCTCTTCTCCATCTTCAGCTCAGCTATAGCCTCTTGTTACAGCAGTGCTCAGGTTGGCACCCC
>OMNW01013483.1:1206-11421 GCA_900303245.1 Selene dorsalis | reverse complement strand
GGGTTTGCGTAGGCCAGGTGTGTGTGAATGCAAAGTAGCTGTGAAACGAGCCGTGGCTGATAGAAACGTGCAGCCTTGAATAACTTCTCCCAGGTGGATAAAAGTGTTAAAGGTGCATTTTTTTAAACATCAATGCATCATTGTCAGAGTAATTATAAACACGTGGTGTAATTAGAGACCGCGGCCGGGCGGAGACACCTGACTGCAGCAGAGGTTCTGCTGAAGCCGACACGTTTCTTATAATTACTACATGTAAAAAAAAAAATGTTTTAAAAATAGTGTCTTTATCTTTAGCCTAAAGTTTAATTTGGTTATTTAAATTATAAATTAAGTCATGGCTGGAACGAGTTATGGAAATATCCTTGACTGAGTGATGAAGTTTTACTATTTGTCCTAACAAAAGGAAACATGACTAAAGACTAAAGGTTAGAAAAATATGGGATGTGCATTCCAGGCAAAAGTACTAATCAATAATCGTGTATGCTAATGGATTAATATTCGAATATTCAATAACACATACACCAACGAGGAAAGACAGAAAGAGATCCGCGATAATGAACTATTCGATTTTTTTAAATGATTTAATGACTATTCGAATATTCGAAAATCGCTGCCCATCCCTCGTTAGAAAAGGTCATCGAAACAAACTGGAACTGAACTGATATAGGGCTAAGCCCCGCCCACAAAAAAAAAAAAAACGATGAGCCAATCACAGCGTCTCCCTTGGATAAAGCTGTGCAGAAGACGACAACATCAACGTAAAATTAAGATTCACAAGGACGTCTACATCTGTTGAGGCTGCGTTGCTCATCATGTTTATAGAGACTTCAGTAACCTATTTTGTTCTAGTTTCTGTATTTTAGCTTTTCATCGACCTTTTCTACAATAAAATTACTAACATATCCTTTGCGTTGCATAGTTTAGACGCTTTCTGTGACTTTGGTGTACAAGTGAGCGGAGGTGAACGAGGCTTTTACAGATTTTTCCGTCCCATTTCGCATCAGTTTTGTCCTTTATTTGAAGCCTAATACCTACAGATCTAGAAAGTCTTTGGACAAACCTTAGCTGCTTCCCACAGAGAAGAGTCTCCATTAACGTCCCTCGAGTAAAGTAAAGGACTCCCCACCTCTCTCTGCATCCACTCTGCTCAATGAGTGGTGTAAAAAATGTAGCTGAGGCATCTTTAATATCATCAGACAACATCATGGTTAGAAAATGGAGCCGTCTCTGAAGGGGCTGTTACAGTCTTGTTCTTCTGCTGGCAACAGAAACAGCAAAAAAAAAAAGGTTATTTTTGTAATTGTAAGAGCAGCATTACCGGAAAATCAGCTGCATTAAATTACCGTACATGTGAGCACACGAGAGAGGAGGTGACCCCCCCCAATACAATGCAGCTGTGATCCAGCCATGTACTAGTTTGTGACCTAGTCTTATTTATAACAGATCTATAAATTATTCAAAAAATAGTTCCTACTCAATAATGAAAGCCCATCCCATAATCCCACAACCCAAATGCCATCTTAAATCTTTAGTTTTGTCTCACTGAAAACATGGAGCAGCAGCAAATCTTTAAAGTTCTGGTTCTGTTCCCGATTCCGGTTCCGGTCCCGGTTCGGGTTTGGGAACCGGAATCGGAACCCGACCCGGGACCGGGACCGGAACCAGAACCGGAATCGGGAACAGAACCAGAACCGGGACCGGAACCGGAACCGGAACCAGAACCGGAATCGGGAACAGAACCAGAACCGGGATCGGAACCCGAATCCGAACCGGGACCCGAACCGGGACCGGGACCGGGACCGGGACCGGGATCGGGATCGGGATCGGAACCGAGACCAGAAAAATAAATCACAATCTATCAGAATATTCACCAATATGTTGTTATGAATCACCAGCACTATTCCCCCGTGAGTTCAGAGCCAGTTCAGTCGTAGGTCAGTGAAAAGCTGTGTAAAAAACCCCGGATGACAACAACAACACAACTCCGAGCCGCTCCGAGCTCACGGGGGAATAGTGCTGGTGATTCATAACAACATATTGGTGAAATGAAGGAGTTTCACAGCAGATAATGTCTTATTTAGACGCTGCATCGTTGCCCCAACAACTCCCGTTATATGGATATACGTAGATCACGAGTGGATCTAAATATCTTCAGAAGGACTCCAAGTTACACCAAAGTTGTTCTGGTGAGTAAATGAACGTATTTTATGTTAGAAATAAGGTCCAGGTTGTAAAAAACTGAACTTCTCCTTTAATCTGTTGCAGGCACCAGGAAAAAAAAAAAAAGAAAAGTTTATTCTTCTTGCAGAAACCATACTCCTGCTTTGTGTCATTTAGTAAATGTCTTATGAAATCCAACTGGAAGGCACAGTCTGTTAATTATATTCTTGGGTTGTGTTTTAAATTTACTGCTATATAATTGTTTTGTTCGTCAGCTTTGTTGTTGTTGTTCTTTGTTTCTCTTTCTGCAGCTGCTTTAACCCGGCTGTCCTCTCAGTTATCACTACAACTATTTCTCTCTCTCTCTCTAAGGAAGTCAGGAACAATAGCAGACTGCAGGCACAGAGCTGTGTACAGTAGCATGTGAAACCAGTATCTATAATTAATTCTCCCCGAAGAAAAGCAGTGCAGCGATGCACTTCATTAACTGCTCTGCGTTTGTTAAGTCGAGAGTTAATAAACACCAGTGGACGGGGTCTTCCTTGCAGAGAGACTGGGAGAGAGCGGCCGCCATATTGATTTCACAAACAGGTGTCAGATTAAAAGTCTCTTCTTCTTCTTCTTCTTTTATCAGATCTTCTTCGTTGTGTCTTTGTGTGGGAGGAAGAGGGACTGAACAAAAATCATATAAACAAAAACATATTTTAATATTCATTAATCCTGCACCACAGGATGTTAAGCGGAGGGTCAGAGCATTTTTTTTTTTTTAAATCTATATTCTTTCAGTCAAACAAAACGCAGCCCGTCGACTAACAATCCACAGCCTCACATCACACTTACACAAACTCTGAGCAACGACTCTACAGACTTTCATCATTAGAGACAATAAAATTTAGGATCAAGGGATAAAAGGAGGCTTAGTTCAGATAAAAAAAATAAATAAATAAATAAATAGAGAACATATGCTGCAACTACGAGCTGTGAGACATCAGACCTATTACTATATATGTGTGAATGTGTGTCCAGAGGCTATATACTCACAACAAGTTTCACACACACACACACAGTTAGTGCAGTTGTGATTTGTTGCATCTTCTCCACCATATGTGATGCTGCTACAACAGATAGAAGTTAATTCTCTCTGGTTTATTTGCCAACTGCAGAAAAACTGATGACTTGGCCGAAGGAACGAATTCAACACTTCAACATATTGTGTCCATTTGGCATCGAGGGGTTTTTGATGCAGAGCCAGCATTGTAGGTAAATTGAACAGATGTGTTGTTGTTATTGTTGTTGTTGTTGTTTTGATGGTGGCATACAAATACAAATGGAAACAGCAATGTGAAACTGTGGAGTGGATTTCTGTTGAAGATCAGAACATTCTTCTGTACAGATGGAAATACAGGATTATATATACAGAATATAGGATTGATGTACTTTTATTTTATAATCACCTATAATCAGCTCCAAAAGCTTGCGCTAAACACATGAAAGACTGTGTTCATTGTTGCGCTGAAGGAAGGCGTCCCCTGGAGGAACTGCGATGTGCAGAGCGGTGACCCGAGTTAAATGGAAAAAGAAGCCATGCTTAACGGGGAAACAAGGAGCTGCCAGCGAGAACAGAGCACGGAGGCTTTTCAACCAGTAAAAAAAGCACCAATAACCGTCTACTGGAGTATTTCAAGTTCTGTTTTTTCAGTGACAGAGTGAGAAAAGCCACAGAAATCTTAAAGTGAGACTCGGTCTCTTGAGTTATACACACATTCCCTGCAGATTTGAAAAAAGAGGCTTTAAAAGCTTCTATCTTGCTCCTGCACAGGGGGATACGACTACAACCATCCTTTCATTGATGACGACTACAATGGATTCAAATGGGTGTCCCAGATTCATGGCAAAAAAAAAGGAAAAAATCTTATCAAAGAGTCCATAGAAATTCCTCCACTGACCATCTGTGAGTCCTGTAGTTTCAACAAAATATGGCTCAATACGTAGCTTCTCTTTCAATCCATCCTCAAAAAAAAAAGAAAAAAAGAAAGCACTTCCACACAAAACATAAATAAACCACCACGTTATTGCAGAGCAGCTTTGATAGAGTTTCAGTCATTTGCTAAACTCTGAGCTGAGCTGAGCTGAGCTGAGCTGAGGGACGTTCCCTGTGTGCGCCCTTAACCGAGATCAAATCATCAAATCAATACAGGAACAGGCCCTAAACAGAGCGAGAACAGCAGAACTGGCAGCAGCAGCGAGGATGTGCCACCAGGTAACGAGCGTTAGTAACTAGCACCGCACAGTTCACACATCAGATTCTTTACACACCAGAACAATTACACTAAGTTTAGCCCTTTGAAATCTGTCTCTGGAGTTCAGAGAGAGAGAGAAAGATAGCTCAGCTTCATGGACCATACTGTTTACTGTTTAGTGTTTTTAGTGTGTGTCACCCGTGAAGCATGTGATGTGATTCACATCAAAAGACAAAGACAACAACAAAGGATCTGCTGATACTCACATACTGACATCACATGAGCAACATGACATTACACTGACATCTTTCACTATATTATCAGTGTCTAGTCGAGGTCTTCGGAAAAAACCAAAAAGACCAAAAAAAAGCTGTGTAAAAAACCCCGGATGACAACAACAACACAACTCCGAGCCGCTCCGAGCTCACGGGGGAATAGTGCTGGTGATTCATAACAACATATTGGTGAAATGAAGGAGTTTCACAGCAGATAATGTCTTATTTAGACGCTGCATCGTTGCCCCAACAACTCCCGTTATATGGATATACGTAGATCACGAGTGGATCTAAATATCTTCAGAAGGACTCCAAGTTACACCAAAGTTGTTCAGGTGAGTAAATGAACGTGTTTTATGTTAGAAATAAGGTCCAGGTTGTAAAAAAAACAGAACTTCTCCTTTAATGAACGACTACTTAGATGTGAAATAATGCTATTGTCAATATTGGCTTTCCACTGCACCCTCTCTGTCTACCCTAAATGTAAACCAATTGATTAATATTCAGATCAAATGTTAACGAAATCAAACATTCTATTATTAATGGTCATTATCAAAGTAGAGAGACAAGAGCTGACGGTAGCATGTATGTATGTGAGCTGCAGCGGTGCAGAGAGCGAGGTAAGTGATGGTCTATCAACATGTGACCAGAACACACACACACACACACACACACAGTGAAAACAAACTGTGATAATATCAAGATCAACCGTTTTCCACTGTTGCAGACAAAGTGATTTTGAATTACCTGACCAATTGTACTTGCATACTTCTAGGAAACAAGCTGAGTAATTAATGTGATCAGATTTCATCTTCATATCATCGCTCGTTATCAGCTTTGGAGTCAACACCGAAAAATTATTTTATCTTGTATCGACAGTGCCTGTTTTTTATCGTCGGCAACGCTTTCACGTGTACTCGGAAACGCAGCCGGCACCCTCCCACCCACACAGGCCTGCCTATTCAACACCACTAAGAGGGGTAAAAATAGCCTTTTTGCAACACAGTGTCAGAGCACACAGCCAATTAACTGGTATTGTGTTTAAAAGGGGCTTTAGCGCTCCAGAGGCTACACACAATCCACCAGTGAGAATACAGAGCCGGTAGCTAAAACAAGACATCAGCTTTTATTTTATTTTAGATGCAGAGAGGAGATAAAGGGGGGGAAATCCTCCCTCGGATATTCTATATAAACTGTTATGTGGAGCATAATCAATCTGGAACATTCTGCACCATCCAACAACATCCAAGGACGTTTAGTGTGTAATTTTTTTTTCCCCTTTTGGACACCTCCTCTGTTGCTTGTACTTACATTTACCCAAAATGCCAGCTGACAACTGCCCGAGGACAGACATGAACCTTAAATATAGCTAAAGGTTTCATAAAAAGGTACCTGAACAGAAAAGAAAGAAGGCTTTTTCCCCAACTACTACAACTACTACTTACAATCCCAAAAAGACAAGCAGGTGTGCTTGTTAACTTTCAGGCTCCCAAGACAACAAGAAAAACACAAAATATGAAGACGTTATCTGAGTGATAGATCAATGAGTTTACATATAGAAGTTTCTAATCTATAAAAGGAGGTATTTACAGGATCTTGACCTTGATCAGTATCAGTAACGTAACCCACGCAGATATTTGATCAGCCAAGTGCATCCTGCTTAACAGATGCTTCTGCTACTGCTGCATGAATTCAGCTACTTCCACATTTATTGCCAGGATTTTTTTGGCATCTCCTCTGAGCCAACACGGTCGTCTCACTGAAACAAATGTGTGGATCTGAACACGGGTTTAACTTCTTTCTCACAATTCATCACACGTGCCAGAGGGACTATTTTTCCCTCAAAAAACCCACCTTTACGAGAGAGAAAGAGGAATCGAGTCGAGCTCCGTGTGCGTTCATCCTCCTCAGGTTGTTGATTTTGGTTTCTCAGAGGCTTCATCACAGACCTGCATAAATAAAAAAAATATTTGTTAATATTTCTGATAAATATGTAAAGTACAACAAGGACAGTTCCCACTTTCACACATAAAACACGAACCCCACTGCAGTAATCACTCTTTGCTCGGTTTTCTAATCCAACTGAAACAGACCCAAAAATTAAAATAAATCAACTAACTTAAAAAGGAGAAAAAAAAGTTACATAAACAAAAAAAAACATGCATATGAAAACACACTCAAACTCTTTGGAAAAGGAAGCGAGAAGAAACTATGGCATTAAAAAAAAAAAAACTACTAGTTTAGAAAGAAAAGATTTGAAGTACCAAATGTCATTGCTGTTGATTTTACTGCCAAAAAATAAGACATGCTTGATGTAGTGAAAGATGGAAAATGGATGGATTTTCACGTACCTTGACTAACAACCCTTCACATCATGTAAAAGTCAAAACTAAACACTAAAAGGCTGAATGTGATTAGTGAGAGGGTTTTTTAAAAAAAAAAAACTATCATATCCACTGAATTAGCATTTAAACACACACACACACACACAGGCTGAGAGCTTTCAGAAAAATGCAGTTTCAGCTGTCATTCACCTTTGATATGTTGACATTAATGGTATTTACTAGACAGGAATTAGTAATTCTCGCAACTCCCACATGATCTGCAGAATAACGCAAATGTCCACAAGAACAATGGCCTCTTTTTACTCACGGGCCAAATATTACAACTTGTCAAGCAAGAAACATGATGATGTTCTCAACCCCACCGATAAACATGCCACAATAATACACCTAAATGGAAAGCAGCCACCATTATAAGTCATATCAATGCCCTGTCTTACAGTTACAACTCTTCAAAGTGAGTAAGTTTTGAATAAAAGTGGTTAAAAAACAACCTGTCAGCCGCAGCTAAACCCTAAAGTTGGTAAATTAATAGCTTATTATTTTACCAATTTATGAATAAAGAGTCTAGTTAATAACCAATTCAGTAAAAAAAAAACCCGGCTTACCTGCGCAGGTAGCCCGTAGGTAAAACCACTACATGCTAGCTACGCTATCTTAGCTTCCCGTAAACATGCTAACTAGCGGTTAGCAAGTTCATTGGCATGCTAACGCCGAAACACACAAACCAACCACAAAACAACCGCTCACTCAGCACTGAGTATTCACACAAAACTCAACTCGTCGTGAATCAAAAGTTACCTACCTGAGTAACATGTTTCCGGTAACAGGTAACAGGTATGTATCCTGCCTCTTAGGCACACGACAAACAATCCAAGCTCGTCATACTTCCATTGCGTTCCCAAGGCAGCGTCACAAAATGGCCGCGAATCTAGGCCGGAAGCGGCTGTTCAACTCCTCAAAGCACCACCGAAGAAGAAGGTTCGGTTCGGTTCGGTTGTGTTGTTTGTTACCTGCTAATTGAACGTTCCACACTCCAGTCCGGTAGGTGGCGGCAATGCGTTGGATGTCAACTGCCAATCAAAATCAAAGAAGAAGAAGAAGACGAAGAAGAAGAAGAAATGGAGGACTCTCCGATAAGTAGCTAATGGTGCTAATGTATTAGCTTCTGCTGGTTAATACGATTTCCTTTCCTTACCTGTTGATGACGCGGCGAGGTGTTTCCACCTGAAGAGCAGGATTTCAACTTATCATTACGACGCCTGACGGAAAATAAAACATTAAACATTAAAAGGTGAGTAAAAGCTGCAGAAAGATATAAATAAAATACAAAAACAAATCATGATTATTAAACTTTACAGACTATGTTTAGCTGTATATCTGTAGAACAAAGAGCATTTTATTATTCACAGATAATAAATAAATAAATAAATAAAAGACTTCATTATATGAATTCAAAAAGCTTGAAAATTCATATTTTATTCTTTTATGAGTTAGTGATATTACTATTTAGTTTCTGGATGGAGTGTGTATAATATGTGTTTTTCCAAACGCTCGGTGTAACATTTGTTCTCTACAAAGCAGAACGATTTTTGTTTAAGAAAAAGTCTAACAAAGGAGTTCTGCACCTTTTCTCATCATGTTCAGTTTAAATGAAACTAGACTGTGAGTAATTTGTTGAAATCACCGTTAAATATTCTGCAGATTAACTGCACTTTCCTGTTGTAGAAGAGAGTCACAGTCTGTTTTCATTTAAATGCCAAATAAAGCAGGTTGTACATGTTTAGTTATTATTGTTAATGACAGTTTTGTATTCATGAAGGGTCCCTGAGCATCACGTGGTCCAGTTTCAAATCACATGAGGACCATGACCAAACTCAACATGTGGTGAGTAATTGAAAATACAAAAACAATATGACATTCACAAAGCTGCAAAGTGAGTGTTGTGTCATCGTGTTGTCTGATTGACAGTTTGTATTGAAAGACCCCGACTGCTCCCAAACTGTGGATGAAACTGACCACCAGTGTCGTTATCATTATTATTGTTGAGTTTTAAAGTTGTCGCTGAAGGGGGGGAAAAGAAAGAAACCCCCCCCCCTTCCTCCCTTCCTCCCTTCCTCCCTTCCTCCACTGTCACAAGGAAGTCAAATGAGCTGCGTGAGGACAGTTTCGCTCTGATATCGCGGTGGGAACTGCTGATTGTTTGGTTTACCACCTGTGGGTCTGAAGCCTGGAGAAGATTGCCAGGGCAGCCGCCTGCTGTGAAGCACCGCTGAGTGAGTGATGGCTGTGTGAGTGTGTGTCAGTGTTTACGAGGAAGAGATTGTATGCCAATGAGCATGGAAGGTAGGAAGGAAGGAAGGAAGGGAGCAAGGAAGCGAGGAAGGAAGGGTTGTATGTATTAAAGTACAGTGAGTGTGTTTGTTCCAGATAAACTTTTAAAGGTGTGTGTGTGTGCAGCTATGTGAAAGAGTGTGTGCTTTTGAAAGCAGTGTGCAGGTGTGTGTGTGTGTGTGTGTGAAGGCCATAAATCCTTCATCACAGCAAGGTGGGCGAGCAGGAGGAGAAGGAGGACGGAGAGAGAGAGAGAGAGAGAGACTTTGAATAGGAGACAAAAAACAATAACAGCACAGTCTTTATAGTTTATGGGCCTGAAATTGAATTTGTGCATCGAGTCAGTTCACCTGCCGTGTCACAGCAGCAGGTGACGCCATTCCAGCTTCGCAGGTGTGTGTTTTTAATCTGCGAGGCCTGGGTGGCGAACTCGAGTTGACCCGTTCCTCACCTGCTGACCACGAAAAGGCTGCGATGGAGCCATTAAACTGTCTCGTCCAATTACAGAGCCACTTTATCTGACGCACGCCACCGTACCAGCAGCAGCAGCAGCGTGGTCGGGCGCTGTAGCTGCTCCTACACCACCGCGACCCTCCATCACCAGGCAGCAGCCATCATAAAGCTTTAAAGCCCCCAACCCCCCCCCCACCATCCACTATCACTACGGTTTAACCACCATGCAAAGTGGGGAGATAAAGCAGGAGTGACCTGGGGCTTCAAAATTAGTGCTGCACAGTAGGAGTGTGTGTGTGTGTGTGTGTGTGTGTGTGTGTGTGTGGGAGGGGGTTTCTCTCACATTTCTTCTTCTGCTCTCTCTCTCTATCACATTTTCTTCTTCTCTTCTTTCTTATTTGTCTCACTTTC
>OMNW01013476.1:46314-66252 GCA_900303245.1 Selene dorsalis | reverse complement strand
CCGCCATTGTTCCTGGTAAGGTTAATATATTCAAATCCCATTCGTTATTTGACAGGAACCCAAAAATGTTTACTGTTACTAAAAAACTACACTAACTTAAGGTGAAATTTTAACCTAGAGAGTGGCAGTCAACTAATGTGGTTGTTTTCTGAGTGTTTGGGTAAATAATGTAGATTGGGGGGGTCAAAGGGGGTCCAACAACAAATGACTGCCCCGGGGCAACCTAATAGGCAGACCCAGTCCTGTTTTTTCCTAATGTAGGTTTTTAAAGTGAATTTTAAATATGTATTCATTTAATGATTTTATATTGATATTTACTTAGTACCTTACTGCAGTGGCTAAGTGGTTTAAATGTAGGCTTTTGTCTATCCAGGTGAGATTCGTTTCTGCAGGTGACCCTCCAGACATAATGAAATAAGAGTCACCTGCCTTTCCCACGTCCCTCACCCACATTTCACAGGAGCACCAGCAGTAAGGATAGGTGCCGTTGCTATGAATACAAACAAACCTCTCTCTCTCTCTCTCTGTCCCTCTCTCTTTTTCACGATCTCGCTCTCCCTGTCTTCTTTCCCCTCTCGCTCTCTCTACTCACCCTCCCCCCACGTGATGTTTTCCGCGTTGTTGCCGGGCAACGTCGAGGGTGTGTCCAAGTAATTTAAGGATACGTCTCACGCGGGTTTTTGTCAGTTCAGGCTGCCGGTCCCTGCATGGCAACAGGCGCGCGAGGGATTCCCCCCCCCTTAGTCCGTCGCCTCTCTGCCTTCCCGTTAAAAACAATATACCCTCGCTTTAGCGCTAAAAGTCAGTCAGTTTGTCAGTCAGTCAGTCAGTCAGTCTGTCTGGCTGCTTCCACCCGGCGCACCCAACATGTCCTGGACGCAGATATAGCGCGAGACGCGGAGCAGAAACTTTAAACGCGGGGATATTTAACAAGAAAGAAAAGACACAGTGCAGTGACACGGACGAGCCGGCCGACAGGACTCCACATCCAGATTCTCACTGATGAGGTGTGGACCATGACAAACTTTTAATGACAACATCTGTAGCCTACTTGTGGACTTAACGACGGGGCTGCTGCGCTTCGCTTTGCTCTGCTTTGCTGCGCTCGCGGCTCCGGGATGTGACTCCACGAGGATTTACGCTTTTTTTTCTGTTTTAATTTCCAGGCAGCCTCCAAATGACGTCGAGATGGCTTTAGGTGGGACGCTTCTGCCATCCATATCCACGTTTGCCAGCGGCCCCACTGTCAAGAGCAAATCCATAGGAAGTGCCAATTTAGTGAGTAGCCCGCGGTCACTTGTTATTGCATGCCAAATAAGCCATGGGCATCAAGCAGGATCTGTGGAGGAGAAGGAGGGGGAGGTGGGGTTGTTGTGGGGTTTGATATGTACGTAGCCATTCACAACGTGAGCTGTTTTCTAGTGTTATTATGTGCACACCCGCGGCGTGACACCACGCTGCACTGGGGCGTGAACCGGTTTGCATAGGATTTTTAAACTCTAGAGAAAACACACTGATTTCCAATCAGAATAAGTGCTTTGCTGTTCTATAGGCTCCACATGGATTTGCTAGAGTGCCACTCCGAGCCTGTTCATTTTCTACATGGCATGTGTGTACTTAACCACTGTCAGCCACTCCTAGTGCTTTCTAGTGCAGTTTCACTATGAATACATGGGGAATCTGTATTCTAGGAAGTGCTCTGTGCCAAGGACACTTGCTACACCAGACATGGCTCTGTAGCTGAGCTGTCACACTCTGCATTGTACTGTAGATCCAGGTCCCTTTCTTCTTGAAGCATTGAAAAACAAGTACTATTCTCTAAGTAGGACAAGTGTGATATTTCTTGTCTACTGTGTGTGCCCCATGAACAATAACATGACACAAACAAGAAGCCTGCTTCTTGTGCTGTCATTAATGCCTCTGTAACTTTCCTCTAGAGATGGAAGGAGGAGTTGTCCCATCTTAAGAGACCCAGTGTGCCAACCGGAAGCAACTGCCCTGACCCAGACCATCCCACTGCCACCAGCACAACAAGCCCCAGCATGTCCAAGAAAGAGACAGAGCCAGACTTGGACTTGGACTACGACTTTATTCTCTCCAACTCCATACTTCAGCAGCAGCAACAGCAGCAACAGCAGCAGCAGCAGCAGCAACAGCAGGAGGAGGCCATGGCGTGCACCTCTGGCCATTCCTTGTCTCCTTCCCCTGGGTCTTTCTCCTCATCTTACCCCCTCCCCTCGCCTCAGGGCACTACCAGTGAGCTGCTCTACACCATCCCAGATATAAGTGATGTTTCGCCCTCTGGAGGCTTTGTGGCAGAGCTCATGAGACCCGAGTTGGACCCGGCATACCTCCACCCCACCAGCCTCCATGGCAAATTTGTGGTCAAGACAACAATGGACATGGGAGAATACAGCCAAGGCGTTAACGTAAGCAAGGCTTGCGTTAACGCTGTGTCAGACCCAACTCCTTCACGTTCCTCACCGTCCTTTACGTGCCACAGGATAAAGCAGGAGAACCCCGGTAACTGCACCATCTCACAGCCCATGGACTTACACTTGGCTGGGGTGAACTCCCAGGGCCGGGGGAGCCAGCAGCAGCGCCCGGGCCACTTGGATCTACATGGGTTCCCTGGCGGAGGGCGGCCTATGGCGGGCAGCAGGTTATCCTCATCCTCCTCTCTCTCTCCAGATCATCCGCTGAGCCGGGAGCACCAGGTGCTAGGGCATCCCCACTCTCAGATCCCTCTACCTCCCCAGGGATACCACCATAGCTCCCCACAGAGCTACACCTCCTACCCCCAGCCGTCCTCCATGCAGTACCAAGGTTAGAGCTCATTTCTTAATATACTTTATTATTTCTTAATTCTCTCTGACGACTGAATTCAGTTACTGAAGTGTGGGAAAAACTTTATTATGATTTTGCTCCTTCTTCTAGATACTAGACTATCAGTCAACAGGAACGTAACACCAAACTCCACAAGCTGTATTTAAAACCATCTCTCTCTTGTAATTATACTCTATACTATAAAACTGGCGTATCGTACGGTTTGAAAACTACATCCCATGATAAAAATAACCCTCTTTTCATCATGACGTTTTTTAAACCACCCAACATAACAGATAAAACATATAGACAGATATTCTGCTGTTTTCATGAGATCAGCATTGTTTTGGGTCTGTCACGTCGTGTCTTTTTATGCTATAGTGTTTTTAAGTAAATAGAAATACTGCTTGTGTTACAACCAGAATTTACAACAGAAAAAACGTTTTTAAATGATAAGGTGTTCGGCTTATCAAAATGCTCTCTATACATGTGGAAGTATGGTGAGGTATAGGGATGTTAATCATGGTGTTCTGGCCCCACAGAGACCCACATGATCTCCAGTGGCGATTGCTTGCCCGAGGAACCAAAGCCCAAACGTGGTCGGCGCTCCTGGCCAAGAAAGAGAGTCGCCACACACACATGCGACTATGTTGGCTGTGGGAAAACCTACACAAAGAGCTCTCATCTCAAAGCCCATCACCGCACACACACAGGTATGTAACTGTATGTTGTTCTGTCAACTTATGTTTTTTAATTTCTGTCTGTCACATTTTCATGCTGTTTTCATAGTTCAGCGTTAGATAACAAAACAGCCACATCTGTGGTACATTGGGTACACAGTAAATTACTCAGCCATGAATGGGGGTGAGGGGAGTTGTTCAGCAGGTGCAGTGAAACAAGTTGATACTGATCCCTTTGCCAAATGCAAACTCAGACATGATTAGTTTGGCCTTTATACAGTAGCTGCAGGACAGGATGGACCTCTTCTCCTGAAGGTTGAGCCAGTTTAACCTCAGGGCCAGCACTAACTGCTCCATGTGTGTATTGTGTTTCCATCAAAGGGGAGAAGCCTTACCACTGCGACTGGGAGGGCTGCGGTTGGAAGTTTGCACGTTCGGACGAGCTCACACGCCACTACAGGAAACACACAGGCCACCGGCCTTTCCAGTGTCAGAAATGCGACCGGGCCTTCTCAAGGTCAGACCACCTTGCTCTCCATATGAAGAGACACTTATGAGACTTGGTTAGAGGACCAGACTGGGATGGCAATGGATGAAGGCTCCTGAAATAAAACAAGAAATGTTATCACAACCCTGAACTAAGTTGTGACCTACACTTTTTGAAACCATAATTTGCCTTCAAGCCGTTGTCAAGCAACAAGACAAGCTGTGGCGTTCACGGCAAAAAAGCATTACTCCTTCAAGAGCCCAGAAATTCTCTCAAGACTGAGCCCGTCTTTGCACATTGTGCCGGTGACTTGACGAGACCTCTCTGTCAGGGTTGTAAAACCTTTATGAAAGGGACCAAACTGGAATGTGTCTTATTTAACCGACAAAACTTGGAGGACCAGGTGCCAACAACTTTTAACTGGAAATGTATTTTTGTCAGGGAAGCCAGGAGCAACAGAAAAACATCTCCAGAGGCCTTCTACCAGCAACATGCCATTATAGGCTTCGTTAACAAGTACACACTGTTCAAAATACTGTATTAATAGATACATATATATTTATGTACACCTTTCACCTGCAATGCCATTAATTTCAGGTACAATGTTAATTTATACAGAATGGTGCTCAGTGACTCTGAAGAAGGTTTTTTTTTAAAGAAAAGGTACCAAAGATTAAGGAAAAGAAACAAATGGGTGAAAACTATGAAAAAAGTGCCATATGGTTGTTTGTGTGTTTCTTGGAAACCTCTTCCAATCTGACATAAATCAGGTGAACACTTCGCTTTTGAAACGGTGATGGCAATCTACAATGCACTGCAGTTGCAAAGTGCAATAATTTATATGAGACATTCATATTTTTGTATGGAATGAGTAACTCTGAACAAAGATGTTTTGTTTATAGCCTAAATATGTAATATAATCTTGAGTTTTGTACATTTGTAAATAAAATTGCTTTGTTATTGTTTTGTATTTTACAGTATAATAAAATAAAATGTATTTGAAATAAGAAAGCCATGATAATACTTATTCACTTTATAAAAAAAAAAGAGCTTTAAAAGTAAATGTTACTTGCGTAAAAATGACATTTTCTCGAACATCATTAGTTACAGTAATTGTAGATTTCCCTGGTAGTGTAATGGAGAAGCACATTTAAATGGCAACAATAGCTCAGTCAGCTTTCACACACAGTATCCCCCCCCGATAATCACGGGATTGCCGCAGGCAAACTAACACAATGTTGCTGTTAAAAAAGATTTTCAGAAAATACACTCCTACAATGTCCTGTTTCCATGGGGTTCTCTTTCCACCTGTCACTGGGAAGAATGGGAAGGACAACTGAGTTACTGGCTGACATTCAAGGGTGACACCAAATCTGACTGCCACTATGTGCTGGAGCTCTCAGGTGCACAACATGAATAAAACCCATGAAGATGCTACAGTAAGATAGTGTCATGATTTGTTTCTGCCGTAAGATTATTATTTTATGTCTTTTTTGTGTGGCATTTTGTGTATGTACATGTTGTATACACTTGCATGCAAGTCTAGCAGTACTTGAATTACATACATGAACTTCTACTATGTGTTGATTACCCACTCATCAACTGATAGATCAATATCAAAGAAAGGCCAAAGCAGTGTTGTTAGTAAAGCACACAGTAATATTTGCATACTCTACTGGCCTCAATACAAAACACCTTAATATTTGAATATCTTTGGATTCATCTTAAAAGAGGTACAAACAGTAAACAGCAATGTTGGTCCAAAAAACTGCAGTTTGATAAAAATGACTTACTTCAGTAAAAGTGTTGATATTATACCAATTTCATATCAAATTCTTAAAATGTATTCTAAGAATCAACTATGTATTTGTTTGCATGAATTTCCACTGTGCACCTTGGCTACATCATAACAGAGCAAAACATGTCATTAAATGTATCACAAGTTAAACCAGCAGAAAATAATGATTCACGATCAATAGTAAGATTTTGTTCAAGAGCCCATGTTTTGAGTTAAGTATGAATTCTAACACTTCATTTATTTCAATTATCTTTACAGGCTAAACTCTTGTACTGAATGATTGTTGTTAAAGTTTGAGATATTGACCCGTTTTGTGATTTTCAAGTAAACATGTATTCAGGCAGACAAACAGAGCTCCGTGTCGGGGTTTGTAAAAACACGTTATGGTCTCTGTTGCCCCCTACAGGTTTAATCAGTTTCAACCCTCACTTACAATTCGAAGTGGAGCAGCTCCGTGGAAAGTGTCCTTTCGGCCCTTGATAAATAATCCAATTTATGCACAACTCTGGGGAAAGAACAGAAAAAATTAACATGTGGGTCAGATGACACCAATAAGATATCTTACCATCAGCACTAACTGCACTTTACACCTTCATTTACTTCATTTTAAACCTTGACTAGACAAGGCCAGTGAAGAGCCAATGCTGGCAATTCAGAGGGTTGTTGCCCCTTAATACAATCTTTGTTTCAGTCACTCAATTGTATTATCAGTCCATTCAGGTCAGTCTTTATGCCCATTACAACAAAAGTTATTTGTTTTCATTTTCCTGTAAACCTCGAGTATAGTACACTTAGCATATAATTATGGGAGCAGGATAAACAAGACATTTAGAAATCCATTTAGTGTTAAGTTATCCAATTAAGACAAAGTGCTTGCAGGTAAGTCACAGTACATTTAAATATCTGCAGCCACACACAAGCCAACACAGCAGGACAGGAGCGGCTTTGAATTATCTCGAAAAACTTTTATTTTTTTCTGTAAAAACGACAGTCACATGTATGTCAACTATATACATGTTCAAATGCCTTTATATTATGCAATGCAGTTTGGACTTTGTTACACAGCTCCTGCCAACAGTCCTGTTGATATACATGCAGATGAGGGATGTTAAATGGGAAAGAACCAGTGCTACACATATTGGTTTACAGCTGTAATTTTCTAAATTTCAATTACTTCTCAATTTAGAAAATAGACCAATAAGATTGCCTGAATGCCTTTCAGATCTACCCTGAATTATCGTCACTTTTAGTATGAAGCTTACTGCCATTGCAAACTATAATCACAGAAAAAAAATCATAGGTTTTAACTTAAGTGTTAAAAAAAAATCCATAGCACACAGGTGATTTCTGATGCAAAGTTACTGTACTTTAATTGTTCCTCAATTTCAAACTGATCACAAACAACAGCCTGTCCTTGTGATGATGATCCAGTGTTATTAAGAGGTGAAAGTGGAAGTGGTGAATAGAACTTTTTGTTTTTGGAAATGTAAAAGGCTTGTTGTACACATATATTCAATATCAGCAATCAAAAAAGTAGAGGAAGATAATAAGAAAAAAAAAGACATGAAAATAAGGATGGCTCTTTTAATCGTCGTCAAAGTTCTGTTGTAAAAGGAAGTTGGCAGCCAAGTTCTCGTTCTTCTCACAAGCAAAGTAGGCTTGTATAACAAGTCCCTCTGGAAACCCTAAGGCTTTTAGCTGGAATTAGATAGAGAGGTGTTGCGCATTAGTACAACAATGCTTTGCAAATATGCAAATGACAGTTTTGTGCTTGTTGTTGTTGTGAATAATTAAACTTCTTAGAAACATGAAGTGGGTGAATGACAGTTTTGTGCTCCACCTCACCCTCTCTATGGCCTCTTTCTCCTGTGGTGTGACCTGGATGTAGCTCATGTGACTTCCGCCGGGCGTATCACCTCCCATTCCTCCTGCTCCTCCAGCTCCCCCTGCTCCTCCCGCTCCCCCTGCTCCCCCCCCACCGACCGGCACAGGCTCTGGATTGGGTTCGTTCAGCATCTGGATGAACTGCTCTTGGTGGTTGCTAATCTCCTACAGCGGTAAAAGAGCGGTTTAGCTGTAGTAACACATGGGAGACTCACGAGTGACAGATTTTAAAACAATGCTAAAAGGTCTGACTTTTAGCTCTAATAAGGGTCACAGTCTCAAATGAGGCTTTTACAATTCCCACAATGCAACTTAAGTGTGACATTATTTTATCAAATTTTTGATAGCTCCCTCAGGAGCCACTCAGGACCTATCAAACCATTCTCAAACACAATGCAGTGAGTCCTCCCAGTGATGAGATAATTGAACATCATGTGTTAAATCAGAGTTATGTCCCTTTAAATGACCTGTGACTCCAATGCTTAAACCTTGAGTTTATTCAATCAGAGCTGTGTGAAGCCCTCTTATTTCAAAGAAAACACACAGCTGTGTCAGTGTTTCACCTGCAACAGTTCGGGGTTTTCCCTGCCGATCTCCTGCAGCAGCGCCGGGAGGAGGGAGGCATTCTGCTGGATCAGCTGTCGCATCATGTGAAACTGGGGCTGATTTCTAAGGAAACTCAATGGATTTCCTGAGAAGAAAGCATAAGCACCATGAAGCCATAAGACATAGAAATCAAAGGAACAGACATTTGTTCATCGACGCTGATGGCACATGTGGAATAGTGTGGCACCGTCTACCTCCGGTACTTGCTGAAGAACCAGTGTTGGCGGGGAGGCTGAGACCGCTTGTGGGTGCAGCTGGAGCTCCACTCGCTGGATTCGCCCCTGCATCAGGACCTGTCGCATGACCCTGATTGCCTGGGATACCCTTTTACAAGATAACATGAGAAGATGTTATGCTTCCTGGAAATCTACTTGTAAAGTCAACACATAATGAAGCACATTGTCTCTCGACCCATTTACTGCGGCTGCAGACATTAACGGCTGTCATACCGTGAGCAGGAATTCCACAGCTCTGTCTGGGTTGTTGAAGCTTGCCCTCAAAGCCGCTACCACCTGCTCCCTCTCGTAGCCCATGAGCATCATCTCGTTCACCATGGCGTCATATGACGCGCCAGTCACTAAAGGGACACACGCAACAACACAGCAAGTGCATTAGAGTAGTGGCACCAGACAGTGTGTTCATTTGTGCTTTCTCAGATATAGCACTGTAATTAGCCACATTTAATTAACCACATGTAAAGCTATTAAAGAAAAGCCCAACACACTTCCTTATTGTTTAATGACCCAATATAAAATAAGTTCTGTTTGATCATTGGACATAAATGTGCATTGGTCACTTGCTTTTAAAACACCATGAAGACATTAATTTAAATTAGTCATCTTTAAACAAGTGTAAACATGTCACTTAGAATTGAATAAAATATTTAAAATATCAGCACTCCATGATGCAGAAAGCATGTTTCCCAGGTTTTTTTTTTGTTGCAGTTACATAACACAAAAACACAACTAAAATGTGAACCCGTGATAGCATATTAGACAAAAACACTTTATCTGTTGAGCACAACTTTAAATGCACCTCAAGGGAAGATGATTTCAGGAACTAGAATACATAACGATTCATTTCTCTACTGTGCCCCATAAAACTAAACAGCCTGTCTCAAATGTTGTGAATTCACATCAGCGGCTATATGAGTCATAATAATTAAGACCTAAAGGATTTGCTCTGAGCCAAGCAATATTTCCAAAGTTCAGAGCATGTGGCCACTGGGAACTGTGGGATTATATTTTGGGCTGAGCTGTGGAATCAGACTGCTTATTGATTACAATACATCGAAAAAATGCATATGGTGGGTATCAAATAAACAAAACTCCTACAGCAGATTCGTAATTACATTTCTGTCAGATCAAGAAGCCATTAAAAAGAAAAACAATCATGTTTATATGTTAGGTTTACAAATGCAGCCTTACCTAGATTTGAAACCGCCTCATCAATTAGGCTTGTGTTTGTTGATACCTCAGAGCTTCTGTAAGAGAAAACAGACGTTAGGCCAGGTGCACACCTTCTCACAGCCAGACACGCTGATATCAGATCAACCAGTTGAAGACAAATAGACCCATCTTTACCTGACTGGGGAGGAAGCGGGAGCAGCAGTGGATGACTGTTTCTCCTCAGGTTTGTCTTCTGTAGTCGGACGCTCTGTCGTGTTCTCTGAGCTGGACGATGCGGTGGGAGGTGCTGTGGAAGCTGTGGTAGTGCTGGGAGCTGAGGTGGAAGGTGAAGGCTGCGCGGCAGCTGAGGTCGTTTTGGGCTGCGAGACAATTATTAATATGTAAAAAAAAAAAGTGTCACTTCACCTTTATCATAACGGGTCATATGATTTTAACTTGGCATTAAAGTTTTGATTTGCAGTTGTACTTTACTTTAGGTTGTCCTTGCTTAAGGAGTGACCTGGCCATCTTGAGATATACTAATAAGACAATCACATCTTTAATAATATACCTAGTTTGCACTTTCCCCCAGATATTCTGATTGGCACATTGCGTTTTCTCCTGAATAGCGTTATCCAAATCACTTTTCTATTTTCTTTTTCCAATGTAATACCATGGACAATAAAAATTCTGACGCAATGTAATCACCTGACTGCTGAATCTGCATGGACAAAGTTCAACCTGATCACCGCTTTCACTACAGTAGTAGCAGTAGGTAACTGTACTATGTTTAACATAAGGGGGAAGGTACAGCTGAGAGATGTGGCTAGGACTTTATAAACCTGCAGTATGAGCAAAAATCCCAACCATTTCAAATCAACGGCCCATTTTAAATACAACTGCACAAAAAGTAATAATAATCATCATAAAGATTGAAAAAAATAAACATATCTTAAAATACGTCCACAACACAACAGCCTGCCATATACAAAAACAACTGTTTTCCATTCTCGAACCTTTGTCACCATGACGACCACAAAGTTCTTCTCGTCAATTTTATACTCTTTGAGAGGTGTGTCATCGTTGAGGATTTTTCCTGGAAGAAACAGAAAAATGAGTCACAACAGACATCGCTTGCCGCTGACTCTGAAACAACGTGCAGGGTTGGAACAAACAATGGTTTCACACTGTATCAGTGAAGAGGAGACCGGAGAGCTGTTCAATCATCTGCTTTTGTCACATGATTTTATTTTGTGTGGCCTATGTGCATGTTCAACCATGTTAAGTAAAATCACGCAAAACCCAACTGCCTCAAACCATAATATGCTTATACAGTGTATACACTGTTTTGAAAGCATCCACGACAGAGATATGACATCACACAAATCTTAAATACTGAAATAAATTAAATTAAATTAAATTACATCAAATTAATTTTTCCCCTGGCTCACAAAACTTCATCTGAATGCACCTTTTGAGAGACAGATACTGCAACACAAATGAAGGTAGGCAGGCTGAGAACACAGTGAAACCCTCTAGCACTTCTCTGTATATTGTTAGCAATCCTGTTCTCTCTCTTCAATGATGTGAAAGAAATACCTTCATTCAGTCCTTTAAATGGATGAATATAACAAATCCACTGGGTGCATCAGCTATTGCAGATGTATAAAATAGCTAGTTCTTCATACTTACATGTGTTCAATTACAACACAGAAATTAGACATAACATGAGTAAGAGGAAAGGAGTCTGCCAATATCTGTCTCAATGAAGGCCACTTAAAGGCTCAGGCTTTAATTCAACTGTAAACCAAATCTTATCCCCGCACTGTGACTTGGAAATGGAGTCAGTCAACAAAACACACAACAACAAAATCCAATCATCCCTTTTTTCTAATCCCGGACTGTTCAGATCAGTTTTGTTTGCATGGGAAATGTATTTATAACCCCTGTTAGTCTACTCAGTGTGTATCAGCTGTCAAGAGTAGCACACAACACTCCAGTAAAACCATGAAACTGCACAGCACTGTGAGCAAGTGAGCTACAAGAGAAGCACTGATGGAATAAACCGCAGCTGGCAGATCCAGTTAGTGTACGACAAAACTGAGCAAACAGCAGGTGAATGTCACTAAAATATTCAGTTATTTCAAATCCTGTCTGTTTATAATGGTATGTAAATATTAGTTTTCAGTCAATTAATTTCATAGACAAATGTTTGACTAATTAATCTGTAATGAATGAAAGGCCATTATTAAAAAACATCAGCCAAAAAGTAAACATCCCTTCAGTGAAATTTCACTATTTGATTTCTGTGTTTTATTGTGTACTCGTCCTGGGTGCAATTTGCATAGGTTGTAAGAAAATGTCCTCATCAGTCACTGAAAAACAACAACAACAAAAAAACAACAACACAGTTTCCCATAGATAATCCTTGTACCATCCTTGAGCACTTACCTGTCTCTTTCTCAAGGCAGCGTTGTGTAAATAGTGAATTATGTGTGGTGTCATTGTTCCAAGGACAGCGTCTGCACCTTCTGTTCTTGGTGGTGTGGTTCCTCCTATACCTACTAACCACTGCTCTAACTGTGTTTCAGCTTATGCTCAATCGCCTAGTGATGCTCTCATATCCTCTCCCATCATTACAAAGTCTCACCATCTGGTTTCTCGCTTGTTCGTGCAGGCACATACCATGTGGTGCCATGCTGCATTAAACACAATCCAGGCCATAGCTGCGAAAGCTGTGGTGCTCTTTTTATTTTCAGCCCTATGCATGCAATGAGTTTCTACTTAGGCGCCCATATAATCTATGTAGTCTAACCTGTTTATTAAAAAATTGTGAATAATAGCAAATACCCCACACATCAACTTAAAATATATTAATTTTATATTAATCCAGCTTTGAATTATTAAACATTTTTATAATAAAACATATACATAAAAGTATAAAGAATTAAATATATCAGTCCTGAGCGCTGCTGTCAAACACAGACTAAATATATATATATTTTACCGTTCAGCTTTCTTGGCAGCATCATCAATTAACTGCAAATATCAATGGTTTGTAAACAATTTAACTGAATTAAAATCTAGTCTGCTTCATTTAAATCAATTTGGCTAGACTGTATATGTCATGTACTGCTCACAGAAAGCCACGACTGTAAAACCATTTCAAAAGACTGTAAACAGTGGGTAACATACCAGCATATATCAGTTTCTGGCCACCAACTGAGAAAGTGTCCTTTCCTTTCTCCTCCTCAATCCTCTCTTTTAATGTCTTTACCTGTGAAAAAGAGGTCATTGTATTCATTAAGGCAGCATTTCCTCCGCAGTACTATGGCATAATAATAAAAATAATGATTCACCTTTCACCTTAATGTCACCATTTTGTCCAGCTCTCATTATATAACCACCAGTTAAAAAATAAAGTGCAAAGTGTGCAGTGCACCACAATCACATTATAAAACTGGAGCTGAACAGACTCGACACTTCGGGCTCTTATGTCTAACTTATAATAAAAACTATGCTCAATATATAATTCATGTTATGGCAAAAATAAGTGCTCTTGGCCTCAGTAGAAATGGATATGATGACATGCTAATGTATCACGTAGCTATGCAGCCTCATCGAAACCAAAAGTTAGGAACAGGCTGCCATTCGTAAAACACAAAACTCAAAATGTGAAGTTTTGTACAAATGTGTAGCAGCCATTACACCGATAACATTGATGGTGAAACTTTTCATTTTAATTTTGATGAGACATGTAGTGCTTGTTTACGCTAGCTTAAATCCAAACTGACGTTATCTGATTCAAAAATAACAGCTAACTAGATTAGACGTTAATTTTCTGCTACTGTTGTTTTAGTTTTACTTATTTACCACAAAATAAACAGTGAGTATTAATCATCACTTGCTGCTTCACAAACATTAAAAGCTACAGTTATATCTAGGTTAACTTGACATCTTTCCCCCCCATCTGGAACCTGAAGTGGGCTACGGCTAAGAGCTGACGATACAAACTACTTTCATGGTCAGTGATTAATAAATGACGCCAACCTGTCTCAAGTTCCGCGTCACACAAGAGTCATATTATCTCGAACACCTGAAATAAAAAATTTTAAGATTTCTCTGTCGTTTTTACTCAGACAAACATATCGATCGCCTCGTTTAAAATAGTCAAAAACTGCAAGACTCGGTTCCAGGACATATCCAACTCCCACTCCACCCCCTTCTTCATAGATGCATGGTTTCTACTCTTACCGTCTCCTCTTCGTCGATGTCGATTTTGAACGTCTGCTGCTGTAAGGTTTTCAAAGTTATCAGCATTTTGTCGACTGAGTTTTAATCCCCGCGTCTGGTTTGAATGTTGTAAATCCAACTTGCAAGAGTCTTTGCTGTTTTTGTTGGCTCATTACAAACTGTCAGCCGCCATGACTTTTCGCTTCTCTTCTTCTGTGTGAGTCATCCAGGCTAGAGCGCCCCCGCCGGTCAACCTTAACATTACAGTCACATCTCGCTGACAGTGTTTTAAATGGTATTATCAGTAACATCTATAAAATTTGTGGTGTTTATAACCTTCTTTAATGTCAAGGGTCCATGGTCCATTTAAATGAAAAAAAAAATAAAATAAAATAATGGTCTTCTTCTTGGGGGCAGGTGCCTCACACATTTACATTCACAACATTTAAACCATCAGTGGGATTAACACCCCAGGCTCCCAATCCACAGCCAATGCCATTACCCATTGACCTATCCAGTCTGGTGTGTTGAGCTCTCCACCACTGTCGCCTTCACAGATGGGACATGATGGCAGGCTCCCCATCAGCCAGCCTGGTCGCTGAAACAGCAGCCAGGCCCAGTAATAAACTCTCCCCGTGTTGACCCAGTCAACATATTTGCCCAGTGGGATTTGTATCCCAGCCTCCTCATCTACAGCCAGTGGCATCACCCACTGAGCTAAAGCTATCCAGCTGCATTTGTTGAGCCCTCAGGTACACCATACTATTTACTTACATTACACTTGCTAAAAATACTTACTAATAATGAAAAGAACCAAATTATGTTGTGATCAGGTCAGTGGCCAATCTGTTCAGGTTATTTACCATTTGATGGCCTTCGAGGTTGACAGGCTGACACACAGGTGTTGTATCACTTTCTTTCCTGTCAAAGTCCAGCACACACACACACACACACACACACACACACACACACACACACACACACACACACACACACACTCACACTCACACAAATACGCCCTCCTCCTTAATGTCAGTGTTCATGGAGACAGAGAAAGTCATGTGTCTGTCTGATTAGCTGTGATGTTAGGGTGGTGGGATCGATTACCACTGACACTCTCAAAATGTCTGCGAGGAAATGTTGTATCTTATCTTGTTGTCAGTATAGCTAATTGTCATCATGAAATATTGCATATATTTTAAATGTCTCCAATTTTCACATACATTCACACAAACACAAATGCTGCTGATTTTGGAATGGGACAGTGAATCAGGATGTTCATGTACTCTCTATGAGATGAAGGTGCAACTGTTTCCTGATGCATAGTCCGTTAACTCATCCTCCCAGGAACACATACTACTCAAGCAGACACCAATTCAGCTGAAGACATTATGAACAGCAGACAGAGTAACAACTCAACCATGCAAGCTGGGGCACTGCAGTGTTTTTAATGTTTGTGTTAGGAATTCTTCTGGCAAATCAAACATCTTGCTGCTGCTGCTATGTGTGTGGACTTTTGGATCCATGAATCAAGTGTTCATGGTGTTTTCCCATTATGTTCCTCTCAAGAGTGGTGTATAGTGCATTGCCTTACACAGAGCACCGTTTGTTGTGCTCTGGCTCACATGGATGGCACCATTTATATGTAGTGCACTGGTGAGTATTACTGGCTATCAAAATTAGTAAAGATAATAATATCAAAATATATTAATAGTTATTACTCAAAGTAATAGAATTTAATTTACATAAAATCCACCTTGGGGCCAAATGGCTGAATCAAAGATGGACTGTAAGGAGATCAGTTCCCTTGTTCCCTGCCTTGTTGCTTGTGCTTGTTCCAACTATAGCTGACCTTGTGTCATGCCAGTTGGTGCTCATTCCTCTATGCTGGGGGAGGCTTGTGTTGCTACATACATTCAGTCCAGTGGAGGCCTCTGCTTCATGTTGAGGAGGGGGATGCTTGGAGAGGCGAAGAGCGTGCACTTTTCCTTTCATATGACCTTGTGGCATCAAAGGTCCTGAGCCGTGCAGTGACCAACTGGAGATGGAATTGCAGATTTCACATCCAGGTGTGCAAAGCCGAAGGATTCTGGGAGACTTCCGTGGCTATCCTTTGTCTCTGGGTCAAAAGAAGCCGCACGACCCAGAGACAAAGGTCTTGTCCTCCATTTTGAATGGGCTGTGGAGCAACAGGTGGAATAAACATGTTGCCTTCACTGAGCTCAAGATATTAAATACACTGTTATCACAAGTTTCAACAACCCTAGGTCCCTCAAGCAAGGAATTACTTTTTATGACTGCATGCATAAGTCTCTCCCACTCTTCTTAAGAGTCCCTCCCTGTCCTCCTACGACTCTTCACCCCTCTGTCCTGTCCTTCCTTTCCACCTCTCAGCCCTCTCCCCCTCTATCTCTGTCATCCAGTTATTACAACAATAGCAGTGCCCTCGCCTGCCCTGGCCTGAGCACACACGCTCACTGGGCATTCCTTATGTCGCTTCACTCAGGAGCAGCAGCAGCAGCAGCAGCAGCAGCAGCAGCAGCAGCAGCAGCAGCAGCAGCAGCAGTAGTGTCCTCCTTTCCCCTCTCCCCACTGTGGCTGTGCCTCTTGCTCCTGTCTCCAGGGGTCGTCAGTCTGCCATCAGCCCCCTCTGAAGTGGTGAGCCACAGAGATCACAGCCTGATCTCAGGTGACTTGAAGATATTTTTAAGTGATGATGTTAGATGTGTGAAATAAAGACTTCTACTGACTCCTGCCTTCTAAAAGAGGAAGGGAAGGAAATGCAGAAGACATGTGTGAAACCAAGGCTTTCAATAGGAAAACACTAGAGATAGAGCAAAAATGAAGAATCAGTGAGACATGGCAGCATAGGTCATCTGAATGACTTGTGGTGTGCAGGGTGCAAGAGCCTCAGCATTTCATGCATGTGCATTACATAGACACACAAACATGTACGAGTACACACTCACAGCTGACGTTTGCAGGGTTTGTGGTTTTGGTCAGCAGATCTCTGAGAGGGTGTGGATTAGGGTAGAGTGGAGTAGAGGGATAGAGAGAGGGAGAAACAGAAGGGTAGAAGGGTGTAACAGAGTGAAGGCCACTGAGATGCCTTCTCAGTCTGGAGCTATTTCCTGTGGACAAGCTGCTGGCACCATGAATGCTTGTTTCCAAGGTCTCTCTGGACATGTTGGGAAGAAAAATCACATGTGTCACTGGAAACTGGAAGCATGTTGCACAAAAGCAAAAATGACTGATGGAAATTAAAAACGAAATGTGATGAACTTTGGAGGAAGTATATGTGAGGAGTACAGCCTCAATAAACCAGAGTGTTTCCACTGAACATCAACAAATATTAGAGAGACTGGGACAAGTTCTCTGTCCTTGTGTGGTGTATTACGATGCTAATAATCGCCAGTTAGCACGACTCAGACCACCAGAGTTGTTACTTTTCATCCTGCGAGAGGTGTGAATGTAAACAGCAATTCACTGAAATCCAATCCAGTCTTTAGACACTTCACACTTCATACACAGGTACATCAGGAAATCACCAAAGTGATTAGGATACATCATTTGGACACCATGAACGTCCGTCCCAAATTTCATGACAGTCATCAGTCCTGCAATCCCTCTAGAGCCAAGCTGCTAGCTGTGGTTAAAAATATCTGGTGCTTCCTGCAGGCCTACTCAAGACTGTCACTCCCAAATTATCATTTTTGTCCACAGATTTAAGAGAAGAATGTTATCAGATTGAGATAAGGCTGGCTCCAGAGGTAAAAGACAGGTATTTTTTCCTGTCTCTGGTCACTTCCTTAGGGACTTTTCAGGAGCCCTCGATGAGTTTCGGCCCTCCTAACAGCTACCCAGTAAAAATGGTGGCGTCTTCTAATACCCATCATACAGTAAACTGTAAGTGGCATGATGTATACTCATCATTTAAACAGTCTGACTGTATTTTAATGATTAGATTAAAGGTGATAAGATTAGAAAAACACCACTTGTTTAACTGTAGCACTTGTATATTCCTGATTTGTCCCTTTGCCCTTCAAATACTTAACTTACACATTATTCTCAATTTGCTATTCAGTGAGCTTACTTATCAAGGAATTTTAATACTTTGACATCTGCACTGATATGCATAATTCACTGATTTAGAGGGCAGAGGAAGTTATATATTACACCTAAGGAAGTGATATGCGTGATATCAAGAGCATCAAGTATGCAGGAGATATATTAAAAAAATACATCATGTTCGCACAATTTTAAATTTAAATTATGACACACTGTAGCTCAGTCTTATCTCATAACATCCGAGTGTCAAGCGAGGAAAAGCCACATTTCAGAGGCATAATTACATTTTTATGGCATGACAGAGAGGAGAGAAAGACAATGAACCGTTATCTGATAACTTTATTATCAAGTTAAAAAAAGACAATGAATTACAATATTTACAGAATATCCAGAGATAAATGGAATAAAATTGTAAACAATCATTCTAGGCAACATCACAACCCACCATCAGGTAATCAGATTTATATGGGAAGAAAGGCAAGAAGGAGAGATTCTAGTGTCAAACTATGGAGACAACAGTCTGAAAAGAGAAATGCATCGGAAACAAACTAAACATATATACAAGTATCCAGTGTGTTGTCAGCAGGGGTTTAACTTTGGGTAAACTGGGAATATTACAGTCTATAGACTGCACACAGTGAGGGATTCATAGTCATTTTCTATTCAAATGATCACAGAACAACAAATAGTTTTGGGTTGACAGCTTTATTACCCAGATTGTCCCAATTCATCATCTGGTTTACACTGGGCTCTCAAACTGGGTAATATGCTGCCTTACAAAGCTTATTACTACAACAACAGTTTTCAAACAGTTTTTACTTTCAAAAAGCTACAAGCTGGTCCTGTAAAGCAGAAAAAAGGGCTTTGAGATTCAGCACCAACTCAACTGGTTTTTTAAAGTATTACAAGGAGGGGCAGAGGGGCTGCTACAGTCCCACCATACATTGTCGACTGGGTAGACTAAGGGCAGGTGAGCTGATGCCCTTACTGGCCATGGATAGAAGATACCGGAGTGTCAGATTGTAGATTAGACATGTGCGAGCTAGATCTCAGAGGGACCTACAGGTTATAACCCAGCTGGTGGCCAAGCCCAGAAAGACACCGAGCAGTTTGAGGAAATGCTCCCAAAGGAACTTTTTTTTTCCTTGTCTCCTTACTTTCCCATGTTTTTCTTCTTCAAAATAAAAGTCCTGACCATTGATTATGAGAGAACAGCATCGGTTTCCTTCATGTGTTTAAATATTGTACAACCACACTGCTCTTCCTATCTGCTCATTCCCATCACAGTACAAAAAAAGGAGATATTTTTCATCGTAACCAGACATTGTACAACAGCGTAATAATGTTGGATTGGGGACTCAAAAAGCCCCGAAGGGTAATCTATCATCTTTAGATTTATTTTTTTTTCTTTTTTAAAAATAAGAACACCTAAAGGAAAAAAGGGTTAAAGTATCCTTTCTGAAACACCACAGTTCAAACACTTAACAAGTAGTTTTGTTTTCTATACATGGCTGAAAACATGTAGTTTACCTGGGTTCCACCAATAGAACTCCAATTCTAAAATTCTATGGTCCAAACCCAGATTTCCCATTTCAATCAAAGGTTCAATGCTCAGGAAAGACAATCACAGCAGCAAACACAGCAGGCTTGGTAAATATTTTGGTACCGAGAACACAATTCGATTAACTGTGTTCCTCTACAAATTTTTAATTGTAGTTATCAGTCATAATATTTCAGACTGTTTTAATGCTCCTTATTGGATTTTTTTGGGGACATAAATTTGACTTAATCGCTATTCACTTCTTTATAAGGCTTTAGGGCATTCGAGCAGCAAATTCCAGCAAATACAATCTCTGCCTTTTGTCAATATCAACAATAACACGACAACCTTGTCTAAAAAGAAGCACACAAATGCAGGCTAGGACAGTTGTGTCAATACAGGGGGAGATTTAAAGGGGTCTCAGTTTG
>OMNW01013469.1:0-13886 GCA_900303245.1 Selene dorsalis | reverse complement strand
CAGTGTCAGTTCCCGCCCCCAGGATACATGCCCCTCCTCATCCCCTGCCCCAGTCCGCCCTGTGCCCATCCTCGCAGCCCCAGCTGGGGGAGAGCACAGAGGCGTGTGGGGTCAGCTGGAAGTCAGGATGGAGCGTGCCTAAAGTGACGACATGACTAATTTGGGGGATGAAGTGGAAGTTATGAGGTCGAGGCTGAGCTGTGGTGAGGTGTAAATGTAAAAAGTACTTTAAAGTGCAGGTTGAACTCTATTGATTACCATTAAGTGATGCTGATGTTCATGACTGTATGCAGTAAAAATCTGATGTCTTTGCATTACAGCAAAAACAACACACATCCAGAATAACCAAAATCTGTGTGAGAATGCATGCACATGTGTGTGGACGTTGATGAGGATGCTGACAGAGGCCGCATGCATGAGTTTAGGTGTGGGGTGGGGAATGAGGGGCCCACCCCTGTACTCTGAACCAAAGACGTAGTTGTGTGTGTGGAGAGGAAGTGGATGGGCGTGTCTCTGGGACGTACCTTCCTGAGCCAGTGAGGCCGTGGAGGAGGCGGCAGCAGCAGAGTTGGTATGCTGCCGGCCCACTATTGGACAGAAATGCTACAGTTGGGAGGGGCTATGCAAATTAAGCAGGTCTATCTTCACCCTGTTCAATCATGGGCCCAGAAAGCTACAGGGTGTGCTGGCTGCAGCCCACATTTATCACACGATTCGACAGACATGGGCTAAAGCGAAGATGTGCACCCCTGTGGTTTCCTAGGCCCAGGTTTGAAATCATTAGCCATCGACTGACCAATTACTTTAGGGGCTGAGAACAAGGCTTCAACCAGAACAAGTCACTCTCAGCAGGCTGAGATTAAAAACACAGAATCTTAGCAGTCACCTGGTTTTATAACACCACACTTGCCCCCAACATAAAAATCTCATAAAAGTCTACATTTCCCTCTCTCAAGCATGCAAACGCTCCACGGGCAGCAGAAAAGAGGGACACACGCTCACACACGCTCACACACACACACACACACACATTCACACACACAGACACATTCACACACACAGACACAAAACACAGGGAGAAATACATTAGCATGGACAAGGACAAAACTGACACCCACATATAATCTGGTACATGACAAAATATCATATGTTTTTAAGCCTGCTCAAATACATCAAGAAGTAAAATCACGAATAATAATCCATTGTTATCAATACGTTATTTCTACCATGACTCCAAGGAACATGTTTCAGTTCAGTTTAATGTCGTAAGCGAGCAAATTCCTGTGCACACACAAAAACAAGTTGTTATTTTGAGGATGAGTGGGTGACTCTGTATGTGTGTGTGTGTGTGTGTGTGTAGTGAGGGGGTTAAAAGAGGTGCAGAGGACTCTATCCACTCTCCTTCCTCCTCTCCCTCTGCATGTGCTGCGTGGGAGGCTGAGGGCGAAGGGCACACCCACCTGAGAAGTTTCTGGACACCAGCATGGTGGTGAGAATGGCTCCCTGGAGGAGAGGAGGAAGAAGTGAGGAAGAATAATGAGTGTGAGGACTTTTGTTTTACTGAAAAGGATTTTAGCGTTTGCTCACTGCCTGCTATGAATTCAGTTCCAATAGGACAACAACATTTTTATCTTCCTTCTTTTTTAGCAGCAGCGCCTCCAGAAGAGTACAGCTGTTTCCAACAGCTAGATCCAGTCAAACCCGAGTGTTCGTTTCTTCTTTATCAAACAATATGTAATTATTTGAATGTACCAAATCACTGGGTTGATGCAGGCTTTTGGTTTCCACAGTGAGTCTTGACATCTTAAAGTCCCATAGTGAATTCTTCAGTGTAAATGGATTTAAATGATGTGACAACACAGAACAGCTGCTCCTTCATGAGTTTGCATGTACTGCTTCGAATGCAAACTACAGCAGCTACAGCACGAGATGTTTCAACATGGCTGCTGATACGATACCACGAGTTTCTGTGTCCACATCTTTACAACATTTCCTACTTAACAATATTTTGGTTGAATAAAAGAAGATGTGATTCTCAAAGCCATTGAAGAACTTTTCAACTATTCAAATTAGGAACCATTAGATCAGAAGAACTGACCAGACATTCAAGGTGAGCTTCAAATATTTGACAGTTTTGAATTCTCAGTGTAATGGTACTGAAAACACCACAGAGCTGTAACAGCAACATACAAGCTTCGAGTCTTCAAGACTGCTTGATTACTCACAAACTACATTGGAAGTATAAATAAAGCCCAAATATGAAGCTCATGTTAAATAATGATGATTAGATGTGCTGCAAATCTCTTCTTTGTCTTTACATGTTTTGGTTCCATTATATAAAGGATGTATGGAGGATAGAAGGTGCAGATACCGATTTAAATTAGATCAAGTACATTTAACCATGTGAATACACAACAGTAAAGGGGGGGGAGTAAAATCAACAGTTCTGAATGAGTACCTTGAGTTTTCGGCGAGCATTGAACTTGCGGAGACACTCGACAGTCTCCTGTCTGTGCATCATGGAGGCCACTGTAGAACGGTGCTGTAGAAAAAAACAAATAAACACATCACGAACTTCTTCATGTTTTTTATCTAGATATAATCCTCATCTACCTGCTTGTGTAATTCTTAGGTGGGTTAAGTGAGTGAATACTTACGCAGACCCATGGATGCTTGAGGGCCTGTTCAGCAGTGATTCTCTTGGCTGGGTTGATGGTCAACATCTGGTTGATCAGGTTCTTTGCCTCTGGAGTCACTGTGTCCCACTCCGGGGAGGGGAACTGGGCAAAATGGAGAAACGAGTGAGTGTGACAGTTTGAAAAATCAGAGAGTAAGACTGTAAACAGTGATGGACTGCTTCGGAGCCCTGCATCTGCCTGTTCCAGGCTAATCCACGCCATCTGGGCACCAGGTCTTTATCTAATCTGTTGAAATTATGACAACATGAGAGCAAAACTGCTAATTTTCTTTTTGGATTAACAAAACACGTGCTCCTGTTCCAGGTCTTTGAACTGTTTTTATTAAGAGTAAATTCCCCTCAAACAGGCTGCCTCAGACGCTCTCTCAGCAAAATTGAAAAGTGACTTGATTATCAGAAACTGAGAAAGGAGGATACCCCTTCTCTGAGTCTCTGTCTCTCTCTCTCACACACACACACACATACACACACCCCTCTGCAATGCGTCAGGGAGGCCCTGATAGGATCAATAGCTTTGGACCAACTCTCAATTGGACACTATTAAACATTCAAAAAACTGCTTAGCAAACTCCTGCACTGCACCCTTTACAAATATACAGCTCACACACACCCAGACAGATACACACACACAGCACACTTACATCATATGCCCCAGCTTTGATCTGCTGATAGAGTTTGTGCTGATCTTCATCCCAAAATGGAGGATACCCCACTAACAAGATATAGAGAATAACACCTGACAGAAAACAAAGTGATAGAGAGTGAATGAGAAAGATTATCTTACAATACTTGCATCACTTTGCCTTCAAATTAGGAAAAGACATTTCACTTTTATGGCACATTTCAAGACAAGAAAACTCAATGTGATTCACAGTTGTATCCACGTGACAACAGGTAACATTCGCAGGAGAATACAGACAATTAAATACAAAAAAAAAATGCAACCATGCAATCTGTAAAGAAGAGGTCAGGGTTAGATGCTGTTCATGTGCGGTTCTCTGAGATTATCTTGAAGCTGTGTTACCATGCTGTAAACCTCTTGAAAATGTTTTTGACCTGCAAAATGTTCACGTCTGTTTTCAGTCAAATTCAGACTTACCACAAGCCCATATGTCCACAGGCTTGCCATAGGGGTCCTTCCTCAGGACTTCAGGTGAGAGATAACCAGGGGTGCCCGCAAACCCTGCCCAACAGGAAAAGACAGGACTTCACTGACTGATGCCTCCTATTAAAATAGTTTAACAGCTAAATTCTTTGTATGGTTTTGTGAATGACTCAGATGATAGGGGACCTGCTGGACAGATTATGACAGTGTAAAGTCACGAGAAAAATGCCCATTAATCATCTTGTCCCCGCTGGAGAGTCAGCCAAATGCTGGCAGCTCGGCCACTGGCCAAGACACAATGACCTAAGCATGAAGTGGAAAGTGTCTGTTAGGCTCTTCAGCAATGTGCACAAATATCTTTAGTTTCCAAGCGGGCGGGCGGATGTACATCGTCTGACTGTATATGAAAGGAGGCTTACTCCGCAGTGACTCGTTTACTTAAGTGTGAAGATAGTAACAGATCACGTAATGGGTCCAACATATTTCATGTGTGTGTGTCACTGTTTGTGTTTCCTTACCAAACCAAGCTTGCTGGTCTCCCTGCACTTCAATAGCAAGGCCAAAGTCTGCCAGCTTCACTGCAGCTCCCTTCATCTTACTGGCCAACAACAGGTTCTCCGGCTTAAAGTGAGGGAGACACACACACACACACACATGGTGAAGCAGAATGTAGGACAAGAGATCAAGACAGTGAGAGACGGATAGTGACAGGCACTCCTCAGAAGAGCTTTTTCTCAGAAATATTCATATTTGATGTATTCGACACAGCTCGTGTGGGGGTTGGGTTAAGGTGTGAGGAGGCGATGGAGAGACGGAGGAAGGAGGAAGAGGATGGGGTGGTTGAGAATCTCCACAACACCTTATATGGGCATAGGTTCGTAGCCATAGAAACCACCCGGGAGTCATTTAGGCAGCACTGCAGACTGCATGCTAAATGGAAAGTGTACTTAGCGAGAGGCAGCGTGTGTGGCGGCGTTCTAAATGGCCGTTGTTTGGGCAGTAGGACATAAAGGGCTGCAGTAAAAGCCCACTCAGGATAAAAGGCCAACAAATCAGACAGGCAGTGCTCGAGGTAATAGCGTTATTCTCCGACACAGAGCACGCAAACACACACACGTACACACACACACAAAAGCCGCCCACACGTGTCTCAGACATCCCTTGAGATTGTTTTTTTTTTTTTCCACACATTGCGGTCTCTGCTCAAAAAGGTACAGTTCAATACATATTAATAACGTCTTTCCTGCCAGGAATTATTATCGCCATCTTAAACTGGGTTAACAAAAAATCTGCTTGCTTCCTATACTCTTTGCGTTTGAGCCTATCAGCAATTTGGGACGACTCAAGCCCCTCCCCCCACTGCTCCATGTGTGGTGTGATGTCACATGGGTTGTCCTGGCAACTCCTGAGGCTCATCTATGCCTTCACCTCCTCTCTCATGAAAAGACCCCCTTCACATCAGTGCAAACTGTGTGTGTGTGCGCATGTGTTGTTCGAGTCCTTGTCTTTTCCTTGCCACAGGTGAGAGACGAACCCCCTCCACGTGATCGTGACTCACCAACTCTGTGCTCGACACGAACACGTATGCATGCATGTACATGTACGCTCACTCTCACTCACTCACTCACAGAGTCGTGGTCAAGGACAGACAAGTTGACAGATCTGAGAGCAGACAGAGGAATAGAGGGTGAAAACGGTAGACGGGAGAGAGGGGGAGGGAGAGAGAGACAGAGAAAGAGAGAGAGAAAGAAGCAGGGGAAAAATAAAAAAGGGATGGAGGCAGAAACGCAAAGAGGAGGAGAGGGAGAGAGAGAGAGAGAGAGAGAGAGATGGAGCAACCGAGAGCCATCTGTGTGTTGCCATGGCCACGAGCAGAGGTGTGTGCGAGTGTGTGGTTGTCATGGTAACGGGCAGCCACTCACCTTGAGGTCTCTGTGCACAATATCATGCTGGTGGATATGATTGACACTCTCCAAGATCTGACTAATGCAATGGCTACGGAGAGAGAAAAGGGGACAAACAGAGAGAAAGATGTGTCACTCGCTGCCCTTCATTACAAAAAAAAAACAAAAAAAAAACGCATCACATAAACTCCGCATGATTTGTCTGTCATGTGTTTTCACTTGAAGCCTGGTGGATTATGGGCTGGTTACAGAACTGACGCATTTCATTGCAACACTTTTCAAAGCTATCGTTAGGAGGAGAAACCTGATAACACGAAACCAGAGCCGTTGTACATTTTTAGGTTAGACTGATGAAATGCTGAAATGTGAATGTGAAAGCTGAAACAATTAGTCAGTCAACAGAAAATAAACAGCTTATTTATTTAAACCATTTTCCAGGCAAAAACATCAAACCACATCTTGTCACAGCTTCTTCAATATGTGGATTTGGTAATTTCTGTATTCTATAAATATATTTGTAAACTGAATATCTTGGGGCTTTTGGACAATGAAAGCATTATGAGGACGTTACTGTGGGCTTTAGGAAACTGTGATAGGCATTTTTCCACAATTTTGTGACTTTTCATGCACAAACCAGTAAACAGAACATCAATTGATCAGCTGATGTTGAAAACAGGCAGTGGGATGCCTGCAAATCACCTCCATTATCTTCTAATCCAGTGAAGGCTGAAGCTAAGTTACACAACAAACATTTACTATTCAAATCACTATTATTTTTCAAAGTCTTTATCCAGGTTCTGTAGTTTAAACAATCAATACAAAGAAACTTGTGTGGGAGGCCTTACACCACGCAGTCAATAAATCTCTATCCCAGTAGCAATTTAAATAATGGGGGCGTCAATTCAGCTGCCACTAATACCATTGCCATTATTTCTCAATTCTGGCTGGTGAACGTGTTTTCACACCAGCCTGGTTGGTGTGCTGGCTCACGCTGGGTCTTGTCATGAGCCTTTTCCTACAAGCCAGTTCCCGACCACCTTATTCAGCCCTACACACACCGCAGTGTCAGGCTCCCTGATTCCACTACTCGGGGGCTCATGTTCATGTCACGTCTCTAGAAAAGGTTAATGGGTCAAAGGTTGGGACGGCTTGAGAAAGTGTGTCTGAAGCTTAATCCATGTGGGCTTGGTTCCTGTGTGTGTGTGTGTGCGTGTGTTTCCAAAGCCCCCTATGAGTATGAACAGACAAAGACCCTTAATCCAATTGTACAACAGACTTCATAAGCCACAGACCACACCGCCAGAGGAAAGAAAAAGAAGAAGCACTCGGAGGAGGAGGAGGAAGTAGAGCGGGAGGGTAGAAAGCGTAAATGTCACAATGTCAACAAAATGTCACAAAATTGTGAAAACTGCCCAATATAATTTAACAGAAGCCAAGGACACGTCTTCAAAGACCTTGTTATGTCCATTTAACAACACAAATATCCAAAGATATTCAATCTACGGTGTCACGAAACATACAACCACAACAAAGCCTGACAGCCAGAACAAGCAAAATTGGAGCATTTTTGCCTGATGGTAAATACAGGAGGAGGATGTCGAGTGATGCATGTGGCCAAAGAGACCAGGGAGACAAGTATATTGATGCACCTGTTGACAGGGTGGGGGAGCATTGTCTGACAAGAATACAAGCAAGCCAATTACATCCACCACCGTGTGCCTGTGTGTTCACATCCATACACTGAGAGTGAGGTATTCACATATTTAATGGGATTAACATGTAAGTTTTGCAGCAGAATGTGCGTGTATGTAAATGTGAGCGGTGGCTCTGTAGGAGGTGCTTACCTGGCATCAGCCTCGCTGTAGTACTCCCTGGCTACAATGTCTTCAAAAAGCTCTCCTCCTGTCACCCTGGGGGGGGGTGGGAAGGAAGGAAAGAAGGAAGGAAGGAGGAAAGGAAGGAAGGTCAGGATGAAGAAAATAAGGAGCAAAAGGAAGAGACACAGGGAGGCAAGAAAGAGGAGATGTTAGCATACACAAACAAACCGCAGTCACGCGCATGGATAAAATGTCACTGTGTGTTTGTGTACAGAAAATACTCACAGGTCAAAGACTAGGTAATGAAAGCCTTCCTCTGAAATGCTGTCATGGAGTCTCACTGCAACAGAGAGGGTGGGCCGTGAGACAGATAACAAAAGACCGGAGTCAAGCAACAGAAATAAAGAACTGCAGCTTTGTTTGACGGTTAAATCTCCTCATGAACTGAGGCGGAGAGAAAATGCAAAAATCCAAAAATATTTAAACAGGAGATTGAACCAAGATCTTGAGAAATTACTGCTAACCATGGCTGTGTCTTATTGATTTTTTTTGCCTCACTGCTGTGATTCGACGGCGCATTCAGTGGTTAGGGGAATAACCACCATTTAATTAAACCCCACTCTCTGATTGCCGACACTGAGGGGGGGTGTCGGGAAGGCGTTTTGTTTAGGATCAAATTACCAGTAGTTTTAAAAAATGTACCTTTTAACAAACACCCCTCACACACACGCCGAATTTCTGTGCAGCTAGGACATCAGCACCAGAGCAAACCATGAGCAAATGAGATTTTATAGCCTGTCATGCAGTAAAAAGAGAACGGTAATCCACATGAAATGAACAGGTATTTCATATGTAAGCAAATGTGATGGATGTTTCTTCCTTCGAAACAGTAGCACCTGCCTACTGTTCAGGATATATTTCTCATGTAAAATCCAGTACTCCCTGCAAAACCTCAAATTCATCGACTGATGAAAAAGAAAAGACAAACCTAAATGTACATTAATTTTGGTACCAATTAAGCCACGATGTCACTCGTACACAGCGGTGTTTTACACTTAACATTAAGTGGTTACTAATGCATCTGTTCTGTTACATTATTAGTCACAGAAGCAACATTTATGACTGAATGAATCTTGTCACTTGTATATTATATTATATTGTATTGTATTGCAGCTATGTTAGTTGTTACTCTCGTGAGGTGGCTGTTCTCCATCCTGGGTAACGACGCTCTGATACGTAACCACGGAGATATCTATCAAAGAGCACAGCAACAGTCTAGACAAATCCCACAAAAAACGAATTACAGATGAGGGCGGTGGAGATCAGGAACCAGGTTAGGAAACTTCTCCCCCCTCTCCTCCTCCTCCTGTTTCATTTTTGTTGTTTTTATAAACACAAGTACTTGTTATCAGTAATGTTTCCTGATTACTGGTGGAGATAAGCGATTGCCTAGTCAAGAACAGAAAAAATAAAGTGGCTGTTATAGTAATGAGCTCACATTACCACAATACTGCGGTTATGCGGTAACCACTCAGGCTCTACTGTCAACGTAAGTTAACAGCAGTAGGATGACAAAGCAGAATCCAGGCAGCAGAAGCCAGGCGTTGGAGACCAGGCCTGTGATACAGCTTAGGTTTAGTGTCAGGGAAGCCACAGTTATCGTTATGTAAAATGAATATCAGTTGTATAATAAGACGAAGTAGGATGGCCCTGCAGCAAGAAACAAGAACGACTGCTCTTTCCTCCTCCTCCCATCTTCTTGCTCTCCCTCCATCTGTCTCCTACTCCTCCTGCTTTCGTCTCTCCATCTGTCTCTTTTTTTTTTGTGCCCTCTTTTGCCCAAACTTTGAATGCACATGCTGCCAAAACATGTCAAAAAGAGGAGAAAGGACAAGAAAAGGAGGAAAAATCTATACATAGGGGGAAGAGAACAGGAAAAGTAGGCGAGGGGCAAGTGAGTGCCTGGGGGAGGAGGGGGTAACATAAAACTAGGACATGAGAGGAAAGAAAAATAAGGAGCGCAGTGGGAAAGGTGTCATTGATTTGGTCATTCCTTTCTTTGTGCCGTTTCAAACCCGTCTCCTGTGGACATCCCTTTTATTTTGTCACCATAATCACTGTAATATGAATTTACTACAATTAGCACAATGTTACAGGCCGAGTCCACATATCAAACAGTCTCAAAACCAGAAAGTGAAGAGCCATATGACAGATGCCTCGGGCTAACCCTTATTTTGTGTTTTAAGTCAACACTGATGACATCACCTACATATGCTGTTGTCACGACGACTGCACCACTGATCCGAGCACAACGGCTAACCTAACCAGAGCTATCAGTCCTGAGCCGTTTGCATCCTGATACTAATTCAAAGTAGCAACGTTAAAACACCGGTAACAAGTCAGCCATCACTTCAGCTGCAGACTCTGACTGCGCCATTCCTCTGTAGTCTGGTATTTTAGTCCTTATGGTGTTAGGAAGCTGGCTCACGTTCACGGATCACCATGGTAACCTATGCTGCACAGCTAACAGGCTAACCTAAGAGGATCAGATCAAAACCTGTGATCACATCACTGGGTACAAGGACAAGTTGTGACATTTTCTTATTACGTTCGTTATGACAAACAGAGGAAACATTTGCAATATATTTTTGCACAACCATGTGTCCAGTGTAGCTTCTAACGCAGAGAGAGAGTAAACCACTAACAGCATAATGAACAGTGAGTGTGGCTTTATATTAAATGAAAGAAACCTTGTTAATTATTAATCAAGCTTCTGTTATAACTGATAGCATTATTGAATGTAAATGGCTTTTACAGTCTGATTCTCAGGGTAAAGTGAAGTGACTTGAAATCATTTCGACTCAACAAGACAGATGGAGATTTAAAGAAAAAAAACAAAACATTTTCACTGTTGTCTTTTAAATCCACACACAGTTCTGGTCAGACAGACCTGTTCATGCATGCATTTTTTTTTGCCAGCTGTCATGTTTTTATTGTTCAGGTGCCTGAACACTTGACATACATGGGTCTATTGACTGCATTCAAAACTTTGAAGTTGATTCCCCCTCAAAATCATCCAACAGATTAGGAGCCTCAACATCATCCTCCATGTATGAACATCTGATCATCATCATTAGTTTATTTTTATGATTTAAGCAGCTTCCTTAAAAAATTAAAGATTAAAAAAATACCACCATAATTAAAATATAACTGTACACCTGTACACAGTCTCTTCTGATTATTAATATTTTTTCATACTACAATTTGCAAGGTCAAGAACGAACTTTCATGGTCAACATACAACAATGATACTTCTGATTTCTGTGCTGCAGATTCTCAATATTGGAATTAAAAGGTGATCACAATTGGATTGGTGTATTTCAGTGAGGAGTCTTATCCTCCGAACTGCATGTTATACATTTGGTTTTGTGCACAATAACTCACCGATGTTGGGGTGCTTCAGGAGACGGCAGATACGAGCCTCTCTCTCAAGCTTCTGATGGTCTGAGCAGAGAAAAGTCACAATTAGGACAAGTCACAGTCGTAGAGAAAGAGCACATTCATAAACCATGATACTGGAATTAAACAACACACCAATAAACATGATTTAGTGTGGTGTGGGAATCAATGCTGTAAGTCAAACAATGAATCAACTGGTGACTAAAATATACTGAAGTTTGTTTGTGCCGTTTATGTAGATGTCTTTATTTGTTAGGTGACAGTGGAGGTACGGAGGGGAAAGGTGGGCAAGGGGAGAGAAACATGCATGCAACACAAATCGAAACAAGGATGTTGTGGTTATACATTGCGGATGGCAACCAATGGGCCACCAGATGCTAACATGCACCAGCTTCTTCACTCTGGTTTTCACTGTCAACTCACTCACAAGTAGTGTTTTTAACAATGAGTCAGTAATGATGGTGGGTTTTACTTCAACTTCATTTCACTCACTTGTACAGTTTCCTTTGTTATAATTATTTACTTCAGCATCAGTTGCAAACAAAGCGAAATTGTGCATTTAAATAATTGTAGCACAAGTGTTTAAATGCAAATATTTAAGGAAGCATTTGTTTTTGTCTACATGAATGCAAATCCTTCAGGCCATGGCGCTAACCTATTAGCAAAACATTCGTTCTAGCTGAGCGGTTTGTTTCTGAGAGGTAACTGTCGCAAGCACAGCTCCAGTGATCTCATATGTGGTTTTATTTGAGGTTATTAAACTGTACGTGCAAATTAATGAGCCCGAGTGTAGCGGTAGGTGCACAAGTTTGCACATGCATGGATATGAGTGTGTGTAAAGAGGTTAGTATGAAGCCCAGTTAGAGAACATTGCAGTGTTTGCACTTCTTCCTGGGAGGGACACACAAGCCTCATGTCCAAATCAACATCCTTGTTTGAAAGTTTTACCGAATCCTGCAGCAGAGCATTTGCATTTGCATATGCACATGTGTGTTTGTGCGGGATGTTGGTGTGTAAACCACATGACGCTGTGACTCTGCTCCCTCCCATCGCTTTAGGAGGGTGTGGCCACAACCAATGCTACAGCCATGCAGCAGAGGTCACAGGTCACTTGGGGTTACTAGTGAAGACCCACTACGAACGACTCATGTGAGAGTGTTATCGCTGTGGTGAAGATAATCCAACGTCACAGCTCCACAGCAGGTACACCACACCTCACACACACACACACACACAATGAGGCAGCCTCACCAAGATTTGCATTCATTTCCCCAGTGCAGCTACAGCCTCAGATAAAATTCAGTTGCTGGTGCTGAGCAATCAACTACCACCTTACCCCGATGTTCGACAAAATCAATGCAGTAATACAAGAGGACATAATTATAAAGAGCAGTATCACTTTCTGCATCCCTCTACGTCGTCTCTCCTGCTCTGTCCACTCCTTCTTCTGCCTGTTCTTTCTCTAACTTGTTGCTAACTTGGACAAGTTTTAAAGCCAAAGTCAGGTGTTTCGAAGACGTTGTCTCCTGTGCTCCAACACGGTGTTACACTTTCCACGTCTACCCTCCTTGTCATCTCCCTGCAAGTATAGATTTCCCTCATTGGAGAGAATGCAAGTGAATAAGGGAGAGACCTGAACCTCCTAATTACACCAGTGACGCAGGACAGAGGAACAGACAGAGACAAGGAGGGAGGATTACACAGAACGTCCATTTGCTAGAAGAGGATCACAGCTCCCTGGTGTGTGTGTGTGTGTGTGTGCGTGTGTGCGTGTTTGTGCATAGCTGACTACCCTGGTGCAGTGTCACTGCAGCACTCACTAATTCATTCAATCTCCTTATTTGTTGGTGTGAGAGTGTGTGGTAGAAGAAGACAGGAAAGAGAGGGCTGGAGGGTAATTACTGGCACTTCCTGCTACTCTCTAATTGGCCATCTGCTTTGCCATGGGGCGGGCTCACAGCCATCTTACATCAGCTGAGGAGGATGGAGAGGACCCAATACACACACACATACACACACATGCACACGCGCACACACAACGCTCTGCCACACATACAAAGCTGACAATCTGACTGACGGCTTGAGGATCCAGTTCAATCTGTTTCAGGCAAGTTTACATCCAAACTGTTAGGCCTGGGAAAGGCTGACAAATAAAACACCACTTTATTTTGTTAGAGTGTCTTTGTATTGATACTGGGCCAGTATTTGGAGGGCGAGTAGAATACAGGTGTTTTCTGAGGATATTTGATGAATATGACACAATATTATCAGCGTCAGATACATTGATGAGCAGATATCTACTTCGCTGTGAAGAAACACTTCATACACACATTGTCTGGATTAAATTGAAAGAGTTATTCTTTTAAATTAGAAAATCAAGACTAAGAATAAGACCAATCTATGAACAAATTTTGTTATCAGGTGCCAGGTTACTAGTTTTCTTAATGACAGAGTGTGGCTAAACAGATATTAACATGTCAACTAACATGAAAATTGGTGCATCCCTCATATTTACACACAGCATCTTTCTATTTTACTCAGGTAGAGAAAAAAATCTGTGTTTTTGTTAAGCTATTACTTGAAAACCAATTACAGACATGCATCAGTTTCAGACTGAGCACCACGGCAAATATCTCTAGTGTAACTGGCTAATTGGAAGAATAGTCCCACCCAGGTACTTTACAGATAAGATGTACTGAACGCTGAGGCATAACATGAAGTCTAGGCTAGCCGCTCTTCCACGGTTCTTCCTGCAGTTACAAGTATCTGTGAGATTTTGAGTTTGGGTTTCTTGCCTCTATAACAGAACCTGGGAGGGCTGGTTTAAGACTGGCTTTCCATAGCCCAAATGTACATACAGTCACCATGTTAACCACCAACGGTTAGCCAGCTTACACGGGAAG
>OMNW01013464.1:6447-21752 GCA_900303245.1 Selene dorsalis | reverse complement strand
AGGTGGATGTGGTGCAGAATCTGCTGCAGAAAAGCAATGTTTCCCATTTTTAAAAATGAGACGTTGCAGCTGGACAGAAAAGCTTCAGAAAACTCATCTGTGTTGTACTGGGTGGAGTTACTGGTGGCAGTGGGGGGCAGAGGTTGCTGTGGTGGTGGAAACACAAAACTACTGGAGCTGCTGATCTAGTTGCATCAGTACCCACTGTGATTATCTGCACTTTCTCTGATATTTTAACCAATGCCCTTCGGAGGATATCATATTAAACAGCAGCAGTTTTTACAATCAGCCGTTTTGGCCGGCGCACTAAATAACAATCATAAACAAACACTCTGCAGTTATTACATTTGTCCAAACACAGCGAAAAGGATGAAACTTGAAACACCACCAACAGTTTTTGTTTTTGTTTCTGCCCCAGAGAATTTAGCATCGTGTGTCGTTTACTCTGCTGTTCTGCCATTATCTAAAATATATTAACAAGTTAATATTGTTATTGTCTCTCAGCTGCTCCCATGAGGCCTCACCACAGCAGATTAACCCTCAGTGTATTTGATTTGGCATAGGTTTTACACCAGATGCTGCTTCCTGACAACCTCATCATGCTTAATAAACATGCTAATAATGGCTCTCAGCTAAAGAGGGGACGTCATGTTATAAAAAAGGCAGCAGCACATGCAGCTCCATCACGGAGAGCTCAGCACAGCTACAACCAAAATACAGACAGGTTCTGCTCACTGCAGTGTTGTCACCTGACAGGTTTTATGAGACCTGAGGTTGAGAAATTAGGAGAGGGAGCAACAGAGAGAGAGAGAGAGTGTATGTGTGTATGTGTGTGTGTGTGTGTGTGTGTGTGTGTGTGTGTGTACCTGCTGAGTCATCCAGGTCAATCAGCTTTGGCATCAGGCTTTCAGGCAGCTTCTCAGGGAGGTCATAGCCATTCTTCCTGGCCACAACCAGGTGGAAAGCAGCACAGAACTCGTCCAGGGTCAGCGCTCCGTCTTTATCAAAGTCTGACAGCTCCCTTTAAAAACACAAAAAAACAAAAACAGACACACACATTACAAATCAGCAAGCCTGCAGTCCTGACTGAACACATCACAGCTGCCACAGAAGCCGCAGCACAGAGATCACTCGACCGGGACGCCTCTCAAATCTGACATTATTTATTCCTAAAAGTCCATTTCTTCTTTTATTACTTCAGCTGAATTTGGTGAAAGCATGAAAGTGCACAAGATCGCCATACTAGCAGTGACAAGTCCTGCTGAAAACAAGCTGTGACAACTGAAATTAAGGTTTTACTCCTACGCAAACAACCCGGCAAGAACGGTAATGTGAGCTGACAATTGGTTTTTGATATGTAGTAATTAAATGTGTAATTATGCAGGAACATGTTCTTCCCCTTCAAGACAAAGGCAGGTTAGTAGACTGGAGCACTGGATCGTCCTGCTCGGTCTTTACCAGCTCCAGAGCTGATTCACAGATCAACTGCTGTCAACCAGTTGATTAAAAGGTTCACAGATGTTCACAACACACTAAATCTCTTCAAAACAGCCCAACTGTAAACTCACCAAATATGCGACAGCTCTAATATCGGTAATTTTGATTTGGTGAAGAACTCTTTAGCAGCAGAACCTGGAAACAGAAAGTAAAGGATTCAGTTGGTTCATATTTGACAGTGAGCTTGTGCCATGTGTTTGTCTGTTTTGTGTGTGTGTGTGTCTTCCTACCAGGTATGAAGCCAGTGAGGTCCGGCTGTATGGTTTTGAACTGGTTAATATAATACTGTCTCTGCTCGTCCGTGATCTTCCACGGATCATCGTAGCCGCTGGACTGTCGCTGGATCTCATTGGTTGTTGCTGCCGAGGCCACTGTTCGTATCGTTGTGCTTTCCTGTGTGGAAAATCACACGGTTCAAGGTGAAGCATGATCGTATAAAACTTACTGTACTTAGTTTTGCAGAGTAAAAACAAGTAAGATTTGAATTTCATTAAACCAAAACCTCCACATGATGCTGAGAACCTGGACCAGTGGGACGGACCAGACCCTCATCAGATCCCAACTTCAGAGCAAAACATGTTATTTAGCTCTGAATGACAATTTCACAAATGAAATAACATGATCTCAGAAGCTCACACGCAGCACGACGTCTAAAATTAGCGCCTGGGTTAAAGGGGCCTTCACAGTTTCTTGATTCGCCTGAGCAGTGTCACAGAAGCTGTGTGAGATTCAATCTCACAGCTCTGACAGATGCAGCTCTGATATGAAACGCTGGCTCATGTCTGAAGCGCTGCTGTGGTTTGTATGATGCCTCATGCTTAATGTTGCACGGCGTTTTTCCATCTAATGAAAGAGGTTGATGATATTTACCGGCATGATCATCATATGACACAGAGCCACTCATAACCTCCTAATCTAAATTAATCACTTATCATATCATCTCCTGTAGGTCGCTACTATAAACGGCTAAAAACTCACGCCTCAATGTTCTGTTGTGTCACAGATATGATGCCTTTCTGAAAAGAAAAATAAAGCCCTGATATTGTTATTGTTATTATAACAAATGGTGATAATGCTGAAAATTGGCCTGATTTTCTTCTAGATGAAGAGCGGGTTTTCTCGCATTGACTGTTATTGTCATGTGTTCTCGTCTGTGACACTGAGAAAGTGGATGAAGCTTTAGTTTCCCCACCTGGACTGACGAGGGGTGCATGGCGGGGAGCGTGCTGGATGGCGGGGTGTCTGCTGTGAAACTGACCCAACTTTCCTGACCTGGAGGGGGAGGCGAGTGGGACGACCACATGCCATCACCGGACACCGGACCTGGAGGGAAGAGCAATTTTGTCAAACCCAAAGCAACACATGTAACTATAAAGCAACTAACGACCGTTTTCTTGGTTTATCAATGAAATATTTCGTCCATAAAATGTCAAATATTCAGTGGAAATATGAGGTAAAAATTTCAAAAGCCTGAAGAGTCCAACTTTGAGACCATCAGTCCGAACATGTGCAGTTTACTCTCATGTATGACAAAGAAAAGCTCAGATTTCTCACATCTGGGAACAGCAGATCTTCCATTTGCTTTTATATTTATTCAGCAAATTTTCAATTGATATTTTCACAATACTCTTTTCTTGTGATTTTGTCCCTGACCACACATCTTGTGCTGACTAAAGTAGGACACATCGTCATGTGGTATCCACTTTGTTCCCCTAATGACTAACTGCAGTAACTGCCTTTCTCAGCAAACATCATTAACAGTATGCACAAGCTGCAAACACACACACACACACACACACATCCAGTTTGCTTCCTCACTAAAATCAAAACCAGTGCCAACTTTTTTTTTAATTTTTATCATGAACGTTTTGTTATCTCCTGTGCTCCACAGAGACTAAAAAAGCTGCTTGATTCTTTGTCGTAGCCACAGAATTAAAGGTTTTCATATTTCATTTACTGTCGTCAACTTTAAAAAGTTCTCCTCTCCCACTAAAAAAGAAGCTTTTATTATTCAACTTTTCCGATCAGGACTACATCGATGATTTGATTTTTCATCATGAATGACTCAGTTAAATACTTTTTCAATGAATCTGTTATTGTTGGGCTCATGAAACATCAAGAAATAGTAAAAAAGAAAGAGTGTAATCTGCAGCATCTGTTGAAGCATCTTGCTTCGACTCAACAGAAAGAAAATCTGAAACAGTGAAGAAACTAAAATCAGGAAATTTTTGTACTTTTTCTGACGAAAAACTGCTCAAAGTAGTCTTGGTTTAATTTCTTAATGCCCAGCTGATTAATGCTGCTTTACTGTTGTTAATTCCTGGAAGATGCTAGCATGTCAGCTAAATGAGTGGTAGACCTCCAGAACAAATATCTGGCGTTCAGACATGACCTGAAACTTTTACCTATTTGTTTGCAACAAATTAGACCCTGGCTTTTCATAAATGCACTGTACAGAAAATGTAATACACACAAGACTAAATAAAAATAGATAATCAATCACATCATGAATCAAACCTTTCAACATCAAACACAGCCTACTCTCCAGACTAAAATCTGAATCTGAATCCTTTTTTGCCAAAGTAACAATAACAAACTCGGCCCGACACCATATATGCTTTTTGTGCACCATACCTGGAAAACGCTAACACACCCAATGACACAAACACACACAAAAACTCACCCACAGCTGAACTAAACTCGGTAATAACACAGTGAATATGGCTGTTATTAAGAAACTACCACTGAGCAGCAGCAGCAGCAACAGGTGAGACGATGTTACCTGTCTGTGGTTCTCTGAACTGCGTCCACACGGCTCCAGTTGCTGCGGCCACCACCGGCTGTCTGTCTGCGTTCCCTCCACTGTGCTGCCGCTTGTGTTTCCTCCAGGAGTGAGGGGAGGTCGGGGGAGACTGGTGAGGGGAGACCACCGGGGACGTCGGCTCAGGCTGCTAATGGACAGAAATACAAATTAGACAAATGAAATGCATATGCAGATATAAAAAGAGAGGGCTCCAGCAAACACAAAACCTTGTTTGATTTTCAACGAGCAGCCGTGTAATTCATCTTATTCATCTTATCTGACACACATTGAAGAAACAGAAGCTGCAGTTTGCTGTGTCACCACCGCTGTCGATCTTGAACATGCCACATCCGAGCCAAGTAAAGGCCAATAAAAGCTGCCACAAATGCGTTCCTTCATCTGATACGGGATGTTTAAGCAACCGCAAAGCAAGCATTTCACAATAAGAGCTGATAAGATAAGCTGATCTGAGGAATAAGTCTATATAACTGAGGGACGAAGAGAAAGCAGCAGCAGAAAAAACTTCAGATGGTATTTTGAGTTAAAAGCAATCAAACGTACACAGGAAAAGACACAGGAAATGCAGCAGTTTTCCAGAAGCATATCTCAAGTAGCTGCTGCTTTCAGCTGTGGCAGGAAATCAAATGTGTGTAAGATGCTGCCCAAAGGACATAGAATAGAAACATCCATATTTAACGCAGTTGTTGCAGAAGTAACAGTGGGAACAGAAAGCAACTTCAAGCCTTAACCTATACTTTCATTTGCTAGAGACTTACAGAGCATATTTACACAGGATAACAGAATAACACACCTGTGGTTCTATGCTGGGTGCCAGGGGCTGGATGACCTCATGGACAGGGAGTGAAGTGGAGGATGGGGGGACTTTCTTGTTCTGGAGTCCCCTGCCTGGTGGTCTGGGTATTACTGCAGTGGCCGAGGCCGGGTACAAACCCTGGCTGTCTGTGTCCTGGTAGAGCGCCGCATGCCTGGCCTCTGCCTCGTTCTTCCCCACGACAAACCTGGGCAGCGGCAGGTCTTTGACTGGGGGAGACAGAAATCCATTCAGAGGATCAGAGGGAAGATTTGTTTCAGATTGATTTCAGGAAAGAAGCTTGAAGACAAAAAAGACAGAGAGGACACCACACCCCCTCCGCACTCAAGTGGCCAGATATCATCAGCCTTTCGAGATTAGTGGTTCAATTTCTTTGCCTACATTTCCCAGAATTCTTAGAGAAATAGCACGGACTTTTAGCAATCAGCTGTTGTTTATAGGTGTTGTGCACAAAGTGACAGCTGTATAATGATAACAGCGTGACAGTGTCCCTTTCAAAGTGACAAGGGCCGCTTCCTCAAAACGAACAAATGCTGAACTCTGGTCTGTTACAGATACAGCTGCTGCAGTAAATGGTGTGTTTGCGTTTCCTACTGTGGATGTGTACGATGCTGAACGTCAGAGGGAAAGAACGAAAACAGAAGAGACCAGCTACTTTCTCCTGCCATAAGTCTATTAACAAGACATGCAAAACAACCCAAACCCTAAAAAACAGAGACAGAATAATGACAGAAAAACTGAAAAAAATGATTAACAACATAAGTATTACTTCATGATTAGCTGCAGCCCTGAAATTCGTTGAACATAGATGTATATTCACAAGTGAAAATGAACTTATCTGGTCAATTTATCTTTGAACCAGTGATGGGCTTGTCCTATTACAGTAAACAGCGGACATGTGGGTTCTGCTCAGCTGAAAGAGCCAGTGTGTGTTGGCCACAGACCTTATTGCATGCATCAGAAAATACAGGAACAATGTGCACAACTGAGCAAACAACGACTGAATCAACTTTGTACACATATTCAACATGTATCGCTTCTGAATTCTCACCATTCACCTCTGAAGTTTTAGCCCCTGAAACGGTTTAACTTTTGATTTCGCCTCTGTTTTTCAGCGTTGCTGAGGTGACTTTACAGTTTTTTACATCACAAAGGAAATGAACACTGTTCAAGAACTTCTATACTATCCACAATTGACTGTGTCTACTTCTGAGACAGCGTCAGCCTTTAAGAGAGAAAGCTCTCTCAGTGCACATCATGTCCATTTTGTTGTAAGGAAGTGGTTGGTCTCTGTGGTTCCTTTTATTTTTTATTTTTTTTATCAAATTATGAAATCCTTCCCACAACTTCATGTTGCAATATATCAGATGAAAACAAGTAACTTCATGAAGTAGGTGAAACCTCTCTGTGTATTTTCAGAGAAGTCACACAAAAGGCAACAACAAAAAAAAAATCCTGCAGTTAAACCCTCAAGGGTTTACACAACAAACTCTATTTGGTTAAGAAACAGAAAGTGGCAGAAGCTGCTCAAACATGGGGCAACTGCTACCTGAAGATCTGTGGTGATGGCATCAATGTGTGAAATAAGATGTTCTTGTCCGAAGTGACTCATATTTTTTACTCCTCATTTAAGCAGCACATTGGGGTTGGTCAGCAGCACACGGGAGGAGCTGGGGACCAAACCTCCAACTCTATGATTAATGACTCACTCATTAAAACACATATGCTGTAGCATAGCATAGCATTTATTTTGATTTTTTCTATGTGTAGCCCATCTTTGACTGTGGTCTAGTGAAAAAGAGACTGCTTTCTTTCTTTGGAGCTCTGAAACATTCATGTGCAAATCTTCACATAAATGAAACTCCAAAAAGTGCTACAAGCAGAGAGAGTTCATCCAGGGAGTTAAGCATCAGTAAATCCAGTAACTGGCTTATTTAAATAATTCATGTGAACAACCATATCACTCTGTCTGAGCATATTAGATATATTTAAAAATCGAAAACATAAAAAGCCCTCTGACTCTGCTCAAAATTCAATAAGTTATCTGATGTAAACAAAGATTTTAATGAAGATAAAAGTCCAGTGGAAGCCGCCAGAAAACCTCACGTCCTGTTATGTGTTGGTATTTTTAGGGATACATATCATAAAGGTAACTGAATTCACTCGTGGACTCACCCGAGTTGAGGCTCTCCACCCTCAGGGGCAGACCGGACTGGGCGATGGCTATGAGCTTCAGAGCGATGTAGAACTGGCTCCTCCCGAAGTGACCCAGGCGAGTAGCTCCACATAGCTCTGTGATCTAAACCCACACACAAGGACAGGGAGGAACAGTTAACAACATTGTGTTCAACTGGAGCTCTGATACGAACCTTGACTGATAAAGAGACGGGGGGAGGAAACGATCGTCTCTCACACAGTTTAGACCTTCACATTTTCAAACATTTAAACAGGCACAAGTCACAAGCAACAGTGTAAACATTAAATATGTCGCACTGAAGACCGAAGACTTCCACATCATGTAAATTATGCAAACACACAAAACTCCAAAGGCCTTCTGCGATTCAGTTTATCTGCTTTTATGCCACAAAAATCAACATGAGCGAGAGTCTAATTTACTGGCAGATGTTAACTGGGTCTCACGGGTAATAAGCCTGATTATCACATATTGTGTCGACTTGGTGTGATCATGTGTAAAAATAGTAGCCTGACAGAAAATAGAAAATGCTTGAAATGTGGACACAGAGGCAGAGAGAAAACATTTTCTGGTGACAGTGCATAATAGTGGGGGTTACGTGATTGATATGTGGGCACTAGAGAAAACAGTGGATGATTCATACCCAGGGAGTTAAACTTCATAACATTCGGATGACTCCTTAGGTGCGAGTCCATCAGCACAGTGAGCAACAACACCGATAACCCAACACAGCTGACTGATCCCTTTATTGCTGACAAAGAACTTATTCTGAGTATGAATGGATACAAAGCACCAGTCACTTTTTCTCAGCCTGTTACAACATGACATGGGAGCTGTGTGCGTCTCGCAGGCCACAGCGGCGTTGGGTGCACATTTTGAAAGTGGAGGATTACAACACTGCCTAATTCTTCCACCACACAGCTCCCCTTGTTGACCTTGAAAAGGATGCTGACTCACAAACTGCAAATATTGGCCTGCTGAGAGACCTGAAATCACAAGAATGGAGCTTGCTGCTGTTTAACTGGCAACTCATAACTCACAGTGAGCAGACTCAGCAGGGATGGTCTGTGTGGTATTATTCATGGTGAAGCTACAACATGAATATTAGGAATATGACGAGACACACATATGTCAGAGGCTAAGCACATATTTTACAAAGTCTGTGTCAGAGACAGACTCTTCTTTCTGTCATGGCTGTTTGAAGCAGTCAATGTTAAGTAACAACTTCTATAAATCAAATTTACAAATGGAGGCTGGGTCTGCATTTCCAACATGTCAGCTCAACCCTGTAACGCACAAAAAAAGCAGATGTTGATGGAGTGGAGAGACAGGAAAGAGTGGGTAGTAATCTGAAGCAAAGAGCTGCTGGGGGACATGATTTACTATAATATGTCGCTATCTAACATAAGCCCCTATGCAGAGAACAGACACAACAGCTCCTGTTAAATGTATAAAATGTTCATTTGGAGGCACAGTTTCCAAACTAAGCTTCACTATGTGACTTGGCTGCCTACTCTCTCTGGCTAAAGGCTAACACTAGCCAGAAGAAGGTGTGTCTCTTTTTGCTGCGCAGCATTGCTAACCACCGAGGCTAACGATAGCTTTCCCCTGGCTGACACCTCAGCTCTGACAGCCGGGCAAGTCCGCAAAACATCAACACCCCCCCCCTCACAGCTGTATGTTGCGTGGCCGGCATCACGGTCTATTGATAGTACTTTGAAAAGCTGGCTGGCAGTGGCTACCGCTAGCTTTTTACCTGCAGGACAACTTCGCTGGGGAGCTGGGCCGCCCGGAAAAGGTCAAGAACTCTCCCGTTGGACGCCACTTTCTTCGTGTTGTCCGTGTCGCAGTAAACGAACAAATCCGAGTAATATTTCTGCTCGACATCACTCAACGTTAGACTTTCCATCGTAGTACCAATCGGACCTGAAAACCAGACTAGTTGGCTGATGATTAGCCCCTTTTAGCCAATGGCTGTGGGGCAGGATCCAAAAAATGGGCGAGACAGACTTCAGTATCCCAACTTAGCTCGCTAGCGTTGGTGCACTAGCTAGCGCAGAGGTTAGCAGGGATAATAATGTTCACAACGCGCTGGGTCGACTTGTTGTTGTTGTTGTCGTCTGATCCCGCTCCCTGCAAAAGTCCCTAATACTGTCTGCGGACAAAGAGAGCCGATCCCCACTTCACGATTCAAATAGGGGACGCTTTCATGCAGTTAATCACTTAGTTAACTTGCCAAGCCAAGCAGCCAACAGCTGGCTAGTTACAGCGGCGAGCTAACAGCTACCTTGATTCAAAGTCAGTGGCACTAACGTTATGCTAACTGGCGAGTCGCTCAGTCGGGGACAACTACCGCGTTATTTTTCACGCTATATCACGTCTTCTCCCTTGAAACGGCGACGGGACGGCGTTTCTGCGTTTCGTTGGAGACGAATTCCTCCGCGGTGCCGTTAGACGTAAAGTTTCAGGGTCTCTGGGTTCCTTCCTCCACTGATCAGAGCCGCCATTCCTGCCACCAGCGTCAAGCTGCTCAGAGCTAACCAACGACTTCCGGTGCAAGTTCTTCAAATTAAAAGACCTATTCACGGTCTCATACACACTGAAACCCAAGGCTGGATAACCAAAGAGAAAGATCCATATAGACTCCAAAAGCTCCATGCTTGCAGCATATAATTTAGGTCTACACAGTTAATAATTAAATGCAAACTTGTTGGACATTTACACTACTGAACAATAATATTAGCAATATCACCAGTCTTGTAGATTGACTTTCTAGTTTTAAGGTCTAAATTGTGTTAGTTTATATATTTTGGTCATTTAAAAAAAAAAACATGTTTTATCAAAAATCATTCCATCCTAGGTGTACAGTAAAAGACAGAGCTGATAGTCAAAACAGATTTCTTTAAAGATTCAATACAATTTTGAGATGGGGGGCAGTTATTCCTGGTAAACAACATTCACGAGCAGACCCCCATTTCAGAAAGCAGGTTCAGTGAAAACTCAGTGGTAGTTGACTCAAAGTTGAGGGAAGCTCGGGGTCTCGCTCTTGACACATCATGGACATGCGCTCAACTCAGAGCAAAGTCTTTGTATTGTATTTGTGTTTTGCTTTGTTGTATGAACTAATCTATTAATCAACTGATCATTTAATAATAATGAAACACGCATGAATAATCTGGGTCAATGGAGCCCCAGCAGCGTATGTTTTCCCTGAGACCCCCAGGAGGTTAACCCTGCCAATAACCTCCACATATGAAGTATAAGTGTACTATGACAGTCACAGCAAGGAGCAGCATGATGAGAGTAGATCTGAAAAAGAAAAGAAAAAAAAAACTCTGATGAACACACATCTTCTGTTGCGAAGTTCTCACATGTTATGTCTTTACAATGACAAAATCCATTTGACTTATTTAGAAACAAAATATTATTACAAATGTGACAGGTGAGAAGGTTTTAACCAAGATATAAGTCGTTGTACCTATTAGACATATACAGCAAAACACAAATCATAACAGGAGAATTTTCTAGTATGTAGTCATTAAAGTTTATGAAAATAACACAAAGCTCTCATTCTGAAGTACAACGCTTTCAACTTCCGGTCTGATTTCCTGAGACTAGTGTCTAGCTTGATGTCGCGCGACGTCACTGGGCTACTGTCCGAATCAGCGCGAGCTTACTTTGCTTGCAGGGACCCGGATGAGTGATTTCAAAATAAAAGATGCGCTCAATCCATGACTATGAATTAATAGATATTTTCGGAGTGTCCTAAAAATAAAAATAAATAAATAAACAAACAAAACTTTATTGTGTTTATATTAGTCTGGGACAATGACCTTTTGTTGTCTTTTGGTGGTCCAGACACCAGTAATTCCAGTCAGCTAATCTGATTCTTGAACATCTCATACAGTTTAATAAGGCCTACTCTGAATAAGAATATGTATTGTTGCCAAATAAATAATAATATACATTGCTGTAACTCTTTCAGTGATCAATTACTGTTCACAAAAGTTCCATCTGTCCTTGAACACAACAATGAATTATAACCAGTTTTATGAATTTGTACCATTCTACAACACATTGAAATAAATTAACAAAAATAAAAACAAAAAACAGAGTGATGAAATAACTAAGGAGTCTTCATTAACAGGCTGTGTCAGCCTCTCGGGGATGACTAGAAAAGGTAAAACCTTAGAGCAGAGGCAGAAAACAAACACAGGACACATCTCCTACCTTTTCTTTGCCATATAAGGGCCAGTGCCTCTTAAAGTATCCGTGATGAATTCAGGAGATTTAATGGTGCCTTCAAATGCTATGGGAAAGTTTAGAACGTATCAAAGATCATAAGACAATAAAAACAGAAATGTCATATTCTGACACCTTGCAGCTTCGATTAAATTGTATTGTAATGTCTTCGTAAGTATTTTTGAAATACTGGTGCGTGTGTGCGTTAGACAGAGAGACTATTTCAACGCAGCCTCTCATTGGGTTTATGTTTCAGCATTTTTACACTTAAATTTGTGTGTGTAAACGTTTTAAAAATTAATCTGACACAAGCATCTGACACATAAAAAAAAGTACATACGGAAATGTGCCACTGGTGAGTTATGTGCCATTTCATCACGTGATTTCTGAACTCATAAGAGGGATTTCCGAGCTTACCCTGAACGTAGCATCATTCTCCAGCAGTGGTGCCGACTCACTTGAAACTCGTCCATCACCTGACTATTGGCGAAAGAAATTAGAAGGAGCAAGGTAAATATCTTAATGTAAATATCCTCAACCTATTCTTATGTTTGAATTGATTTGTTGTATTTTTTTATTTTATTTTTATTTATTTTTTTTACCACCACATATTAATCGATCTCAGTGACTCCCGGGTCCTCCCTCAGCGGATCTTTTGGCTAGAAGCTAACGTTACCGGCGAGCTCGTCTGCGGCTAAATAGAAAATCTCCTGTTGTGTCTGAAGTCATGTAAAAACACCACAGAGCTGTAAACATGAATCCGCACATATTGTCTAATACCTCTTATTAAAATGTATGAATTACAGCAAGTATCGGTGCCTCATTGTGGCTAGCTCTGAGTGCTAATCCTCTATTTCCGCATTAATAGTTCGCCCCATTCCTGTCGGGGCTTGTTACGTTCAATTGCAGCGCAGTCTACTGTCCTGTTAAATGAAGTGTTTGTGTATGATTGTCTATAATCGATGGATGGGAAAGATGAAAGCTGCATTTGCATCACTTCCCCAGTCATAATTCCCCTTTTCCTCTTCAAGGAGTAAATCTCAGTTCAAGACTCCACTCAATAATCGATCAATTTTGTGGTTTCCTTATTGATATTTCTAAGTATGTCATCGGGGGATTAAAAATTAAAATTTATTTTATTTTAATAACCTCTTTAGGAGTATTCGGGATACAATAGATCCCCAAGCAGCTCTGTTTGACTTAAATCAACTCTCCTAAAATCATTAAACTCCAGCATAGCTTCCCCTATGTCCGGTAGGAAAATTGTGTATTAAATTGAAACAAACTCTATTTGTAGATTAACTGAAGCCGATTTGAGGGATGGGCCATCATAAGTAAGATGCTACAGTTTAAAAAAGTATTTACTGCTTGGTTGAAGAAAAAAACATTTCAATAACATAAATTGTGTTGAAGAAGCCAGACGACATTTTAATCTTAATGTGTTTTGATTAAATTGTTTGTCTTTTTGTTTTCCCCCTCCAGCCACAATGAACGTCTCTCACGAGGTCAATCTGCTGGTGGAGGAGATTCAGCGTCTCGGCAGCAAAAGTGAGTCCTGGGTTCAGACTTTGTGTTGGAGACATTGTTTCTGTATTCTCCAAGTACTTGCCATACCAAACAATCACGTGACGTCGATCAGTTCTTGTTGCTCACAAATATGAGGATTTGCTGCTTCTTTCTGCTTTATATCATTGTAAACTAAATATCAAACTGAAGATTTATTATGTGCATTTTGCATTATTTTTGCATCATTTCTGGTTCTATTGATCAATTAGTTGTAAAAAGTAATTTAGTAAGTTACAGTTACATCTGAGTAAAACCTCATATTGATAGTAACATTAACTAATTAACAAACTAATTAAAGTTTCTTTTAACAGATTATTTCCCACACACACAACAACAGCTGTTATTTGGTGTCACTACAAACCTAGTCACATGTGACCGATCCCAAATCGTTAATTTTAATGATAATAGTGAAGATTATGATCTGAAACGTTGTAGGATTGTCAGGAAATGAACCTTCTTGGTCTTTTTTTGAATTCTCATTTCAGATGCTGATGGTAAAACCACGGTGAAGTTTGGAGTGTTGTTCAACGACGACCGCTGTGCCAATATCTTCGAGGCACTGGTCGGCACCCTGAAGGCCGCCAAGAAGAAGAAGATGATCGACTTTCAGGGCGAGCTGCTTCTGCAGGGTGTCCATGACAACGTCGACATCATCCTGCTCCAAGAATGAGGGAGAGATTTGGACCAGGTGGCCTTCAAGCAACCGTGGGGTCTCACTGGATCCTCCCAAATACTGAGCTTCTGTAGTGCACCGGCTTGTCACTGAGCTTGTTTTCAGTCATCTTCCTCCATGTTTAAGGCTCAGTAATTTGACCTCAAACACAATGACCAAACTGATTAGACCCGACAGTACATTAAAGTACGCAGCTGGCATGTCTGCATACAATCTCTTTTGATTTCACTGTGCCAAATTTGAGGATTTTTTTTTTAATGGTTTTTGTCTCTTTCATCGGCTGACCGACAGCCCCCATCGGTAGTCTCAGATGACATGGAAGAGTGGCGTTTCTCTCTTTCTCATTTTTATCAACCGCAGGTCTGAAATGCCATTTTGATACACTTTTAAGACTATAATCATGCAAATCAGGAATGTAATCGTTTCTTTAGCACATTCATTTGGGTAGTTGTTGTTAATTGTGGGGGGAAAAAAAGTACAGTATAGTATAAGTATCACAACCAAATGCCTCTCTTGATGGTATCGGTGTGATAATAATGGACACGCAGGGCGAGATAGTGATTAGATTTAGCAACTTTAACAGACTTCTTCTTTAAAGGTCTAATTGGTGCACTCTGATCTTAAGAAATGGTTTGTAACAGACACTTGTTTTAAAGCTGCACTAGCAAATTCTCCCTTTATCAGCCTGAAGCAACAGTGGGAGTTTCAGCCAAGACCTCATTGCCCCAAAATCCTGTGTTTCATCATGCATTTATTTTCAATGTATTAATCTAGTGCTGCTTTAAAACAGTGTGTGTGGTGTGTGTGTGTCGACTAACAGTGTCACCAAATGGACCTTTCCATTTATTGTTTACATGAGCCATTTATACTACCTCTTGTGGACTTTTTAAAAGAAGACATTATGAGACCTGTGTTTTTTGGAAACATAACAACGGTTCCTTCTTAGAAACTACGAAGACAAGTGCAAATGCATTTTAAGTATGACTTTTGCACCTTTTTGTACTCGTTGCAATGTCCAAGAGTAGTTTTTATTCCATCTTTTTATATGTGGTCAATGATGAATTTTCTCTGCTAAAACAGAATCCAGAACTTGCCTTTTCATAGGAAATAGTTGATGAGCAAAATGGCGAATGTATTCCGCGTCGATTTTTATTGATCTATCACTACGGGATGATTGGTGCCAAATGCAAAAGATGAATTTGTAGTGATTCTCAGGACCAAACGCAACCAAAATGTGTTAAATAACTGTCCTATGGCTGAAAATTAGATGTCTTAGTCGTGACACAAGACGTGGATTTATAGTTGTATTCATGTTTTTGTTGATTCTTTTTAATTTGTGCACTTTTTTTATTTTGTACTGGAGGTCCAATGAAACTGCATATCAGGTGTGACAACTCTGCTTCGTTTCCCGCCATCTCAAAACCTCAAAACTTAAAAATTCAAAGACAAACAACTCTGAAAACCAATTGCCAGTGCTGATTATGAATATGGAGGCCCA